>CH002034.1:99734-119420 GCA_000149265.1 Ciona savignyi | reverse complement strand
GAACAATTGCCGAGTCATCGCACGCTGCGTCCTTCCCGGCCAGAGGAACGCTCACGTCCATCAGGTCTCGCGCGGCGGCCCCGCGCACTTCTGGGGTGATGTGGTCCAAGAGTTCCTGGGGTTGGGTGGGGTAATGCACATTGCGTTTGGGGGAACCCCTATATCATTGGGGGTTGGGAGAGGTAATGCATACGCATCAGTGCACATTGGGTTGGGGTTAAATTGCTAGAGGGAACCCATCACTGAAATAAATATGAATTTACAATTCTGTTCTACGCTAAAATCCTATTACCCATATAGGCCAAAACACGACTATCAACTTGTCCGACCGGTTAGTCTGGTGGCTTAGTGCGGCAGCTTTCAACCAAAGGTTAAAGGTTCAAAACTGAAATGCAGGGGAGTTATCACAAGGGCAGTTGTCTGAAACTTAGTTTATCTCATACCTACATTAGTAACCCGCACCATATCTGATGTGTGCCTTATTAATCGTTTCACGCTCACAATTTTTAGAACTTTCAGTTTATTAATTTAGTACTGTACGCTCGCTTTGGCAAGTATTAGAATATAAAAGACCACGTTTGATAAGCTAACATCAGGAATATAACAGACATTGTAAACTAAGTAATCGGAATAGGGGCTTTTACAGTCACAACACTACAATATTTTTTTCAGTGTATTTCATGTGATTAAAATCGTTGTTTTATTTCACCAAATAAATAAGAAATTCAAGTTGTATCCCCGTGAATATGAAAACATGGGGAGAGCTATCACTTAGGCAATTGTCAGATTACTCTACAGCCTATATCAGGTTGATGGAGCTATTGCAATGTGTTGTATATGATCAAGACATTATTTCAGTTCTACGATCATTATTAATTAAAATTCTTTACTTTACTGGGTTTAGGCACTGTGATTATCTCACAACCATCTAGCCAGTGGTTGGTTTTGATCTTAAAACCTTTTAGCTGCCTGCAGACTGGCAATGCTCTTCCCAACTGAGCTATATAACTAAACTTAAAAGATTGTCTTTTAAGTGTCTAAGGAACACTGAAGGAAATAACTAGTTTCCATACTGACAGTTGAATAGCAGGATATTTTGGAAATTTAAAAATGCTGGTCTGGATACTTTTCCAGGATTTTGAAGTTTGACACTTAAATAAAATTATATGAAGGTGAACCCTTTACGATTCAAAATCCTGTGTTTACTAGCCAGGGGAATAAACATTAATATACCATCCTGTTCTACGCTAAATTCATCTTACCCCTAAAACACACATGACTATTAAGTGTAACAACTATATAATATCCTATTCTTAACTAAATGGTTAACCATACTCACCGTTAAAACTGAATTAACATAATTATTCCATCCTAAAATAAGTAATTCCAAGATTTACCGTTAAAACCGGCATAACGCCTGATTTCAGCGCATTTTCAGGATCAACACGCATACAGAAGTGTAGAGTGTCAAGAATCAACTGTTTTATCTCATCAATTTCCAGCTTTAGTTTGTTGACAAGTTTTGGGATCAAATTTGCTTCCACTATTCCTGAAGCCCCTGTTTATAACATATCGTCCGGTCAGTTAGTCTGGTGGTTAAGTGCGTCGCCTTTCAATCGAAAGGTTGCAGGTGTGAAACTGGTCACTAGCTAGTCGGTTGTGTCCTTGGGCAAGGCACTTTACGGACATTGCCTGAACCCAGCGGATTAATGGGTTCTACCAAATTGAAGGAACGTGTCTATCATATACAACACACTGCAATAGCTCCGGTAACCCGACGATAGGCGCGAGGTGATCTAACAATTGCCCGTGTGTTAACCACCTTGGTTTTTCCATCAACGGGGATAAACATGAATATGCTATCCTATTCTTTGGTTTAATTTAAATGCATTATAGGTAGTTTCTAATCACAATTTTTCGACCTATAATTAGCTTTTGTGTTATTGCATTGCCTATCAGATAGAGGATTGTAGGTTCAGAAATTGGTTAATAGCTAGTCGGTTGTCTCCTTGTGCAAGGCATTTAACGGACATTGCCCTAAACCAGCGCATTAATGAGTTCTACTAAATTGAAGAACTGTGTCTATCATACACAACACACCGCAATAGCTCCGGTAACCCAATGGTTGGACACATGGTAATCTAAGATTGCCTTTTGCGTTTATACACTTTTTTATTCCCAATAATTGTATCAATTTTTAATGATAAGTATTAACGACTATTCACATTGCTGTCTTTCCTTGTTTCTGTGTTTGTGATTTGTAACATTTTTATACGTATGTTTTAATACGAGGACAAAAATAATTAAACTTTAATAATTAAACCAAAGTAAACCTGAAGGTATTTCTGAGACCATCTTAAGTGCAAGGTGAGAATTCTTCCTCACAATTTCTACTTCATCATCAAACAGCTGGGAATGGAAACAGATATTTAAACATAAACATCTTTTATTCTTGCCTTTTAAACAGATGAGGTTAAACAGAATAGAAACAGACATTTATGCATAAATGTGTATGCGATTTCCAACTATGTTTTATTCTTATTGAATAGGATATTCATGTCTATCCCTGTGAATGGGGAAATTCAAGGGGTTATCACACGAGCAATCGTCCGATTAACTCATGCACCACCGTCGGGTTACCGGAGCTATTACAGTGTGTTGTGTATGATAGACACGTTCCTTTATTTAGTAGAACACATCATTCTATTGGGTTCAGGCAATATCCGTTAAGTGCTTTGCTCAAGGACACTGACTAGATAGCAACCAGTTTCGAACCTACAACCCTTCGGCTGAAAGGGGATGCACTACTCCACCAAGCTAATCGATCTTAAAGGGTCCAACCCCAGGTAACTGTATTTTTAAAATAGTTAAGCGTACTATTTAAACACTTATTCATTTGCCTGGTTTGGATTAATGATGAAAAATACACCATAAACGAAAGGTGATGGAAAAAAAGCGAGCAGCCAGCTAGTTGGTTGTGTCCTTAGACGAGGCACTTAGATCATGTCGCCTTATCCCAATTGTTTAAAGGTGATTGCTTTATTCATATTTAACACACTGTAATTAACAGGAGGCATGAGTTAATCTGATTTAAGATTTCTTTAATTTAAGCAGAACCTATTAATCCACTAAGTTCAAATAAATTTAGTTAGTTTAGTTTATTTTAAAGTGCTTTAAAATTTCATTCAGTGTTTCTCAGGTTTATTCAAAGTGCCTTTTTCAACACCACAACTGACTAGCTGGTGGCTGGTTTCGGTCCCACGGCCTACAGACTATTGGTTCATTGCACTAACACTAAGCTATTCCACCCACAAAATATAAAGGTTTGGGTCCAACTAATGATTAATTTAAATACAACAAAAAAAATAACAAATTCGGTCACTTTACTGCACACTTTTCTTTAGAACTTAAGTATAATAATTTTGATTTAAACACTTTTTCAAGTTTTTATTTTATGCAGGGGTCGGCAACCTACGGCCCGACAAGAAAAATCATCCGGCCCGAGACATCTTACTAAAGTATTATAGAATGTGTCATCTGCAATCTTAGATTTTGATGAATTTTAACAATCTATGCGGCAATAATAAAAAATGCGCCTGACCGTGTCTATTGAGAATGTGTGCGTGCAAAATGCTTTGAGAGAAAGCAATACGTGTGTGTGTTTGTTGGCATGCGCATTAGTGAAAGTAGAAGCAATCCAATTGTAATATTATGACGTTATGACACATATTATGACATGTAACATTATGACACAACAGACATCGTTTTTGCTATTTCATGTGTTTGCATCGTGTTCTTTACTAACTAAAGTCCTGAACGATAGATAATACTAGGTAGTAAACATATATTTTTCTAATTGATTTTGCAATCTTGAAATGTTATCAAAACGTAGAAAAGTTGATGTGGAGTTGAGAAATTTATTACGGCCCGCCGAGATCATGTTGAGTTTGGTTTTGGCCCACGACTATGAAAAGGTTGCCGACTCCTGATTTTATGTGTTAGGTTTGACGGCCACATCTAGCTATACCCACACGTATTAAATAATTCAATTAAATACTTTTATAAACTATCATTTTTGCTGCCTTTTTTTCCAATTTTAATCAAAGGTCCTGCTGTGTGTTTTGATAGAGAAACAAAAAAATAAACTTAACAAGCAATAAAGCAAACAAACCTTAGCAACAGGCAGGATAACTTTATATTCAAGAAAAGCGTTTCTCCCAACATTATGAGTTGCCATGATATAAAGAACTTCGGTTGCCTTGTGTCTCACAGTGCTATCCTTGTCATTTAGTAGTTTCTTCAAACTTTCAATACAACCTGAAAGGAATTGGGTTTCAGAAAATGGCCAGAATGCATTAAAAGAGTTGGTATATTTTGGAGATATAATGAGAAATTCATGTGAATGTGAAACATAAGGGGTGTTATCACACGGACAACAATCAGATTTATGAATATGTAAGGGAGTGTTATAATACAGCCAATCATCAGATCACCTCGCGCCCACCGTCGGGTTACTGGAGCTATTGCAGTATGTTATGTATGATTAACACGTTCCTTCAATTTAGTAGAACCCATTAATCCGCTGGGTTCAGGCAATGATCAATGATCGTAAGTGCTTAGCACAGAGCACATCAGACTCACCCCCGACCAGTTTCGAAAACGCAACCCTTTGTCTGAAAGACCCGCACTAACCCAATTAGCTATTCGTCAGATAAAGAGATCTCAGGTATGTCTGTCTTAGCTAGTGAAGAACATAACTAACTCACTAGTGAACAAAGAACTTTTTAACACCAATAAATATCCAACTAGTTAACATTAAACCTACCAACGCCAATAGCTTCATATACTTTCTCTGGGTCGTGAACCAAATCACACAAAGTCATCAATGCCCGTTGTCTCGTAATCAGGACCGCGTCGTTTAATTCTCGGTTCAGTTTCGGTAGAGCGCGACTCCCAAACGCAAGTGGTGCTTTGGTGGCGTCGATGTTTGGAGGTAATGCATATGATATTCGTGCAGTAGCCATTTTGAAAATCACATGAGATGGATTAAGACTGTTTATTATCTGTTGACTGAATAATATGAGTTTTAAAGTTTTAATTTTATTAAGGAACTTGTATCTCATGAAATTGAGGTTAATAAGTCTGTCCGTTAGTCTGGTGCTTTCGTGCGACGCCTTTCAGTCGAAAGGTTGCAGATTTGAAACTTGTCGCTAGCAGGTCGGTTGTGTCTTTTGGCAAGGCACTTATCGGACATTGCCTTATCCCAGCAGATTAATGGGTTCTACTGAATTAAAGGAACGTCTTAATCATACACAACACACAACAATAGCATTGGGAACCCAGCGGTGAACGCGAGGTGATCTGACTTTGCCTGTGTGATAACCACCTTGGTTTTCCCATTCACGGGGATAAACATGAATATATTGTCCTATATAAAAACTGGAAATATGAGTTGAAAATGTCAATGTGGACTTGTGAAAATTAAAGGGCAACACTAAAAGGAGGGAAAAAGGGAAACTGCTTAAGATAAATATGAAACTAAATCTAACCCTTGCCAAAAACATAAATGTCAACGTACCCCAACACTAACCCTAACCATCTAAAATTAATTTAACCCCACCGTCATTAGGTTAGTAATTATTACACATTTCAGTAGCTCCTTTTGTTTTAACTCAATGATTAGGGTGGGTTGGTGACTTTACTAATTTCTAAATTTAGGAGTTTACGACTTTTAGTGGGGTGCCTCTAAATACTACAGGATCGCTTGGATCAATTATATTGCTATGGAAAGTAATTCTGACACTGTCTCAAACACTAATCTCAACCCCAGAACTAACTTTAACCCTAACATTAATATCATAGCTTTTGCAATTACGAAGTATAGTAAGCGATCCAAGCGATCCATGCGATCCAAGTGGTCCTGTAGTATTTAGAGGTACTGCTGTGGGCAACATTGTAATGGATAGAAAAAAAATCTGCTTACTTACTTAAATTATATAAAAACTAATCCTATCTCTTTTCCAAACACTAATCTTAATCCCATAACCAACCCTAACTATAACCCCATACCTAAGACTGATCCTAAAATAATAATCATCATTTTAGTGTGCAATTTCCCTCATTCCCTCTTTCTCTCATTTTAGTTTTAACCCCACTTTTGCCAATTTAACCAGCAAAAAAACCTAACTTAATATTCATAATCTGATTTATAAAAAACAATTATGACTAATCTAACACTGTATATTCATAAAAACGAGCATATAAAACGCGAGAAGCACTCAACAACAATCAGCTGTTTGTTGCCAAGGTTTTGTTGATTCTGTTGTCTCAAGCGGTTGTTGCTTTATTCGCTATAGACAACATATATTTTGTTATCGTGATATGACGTAAGATGTAATACGTATGTCCGTGTGGCCGAATGGTTACATATACCAATTATATACTTAACGAAGAGGACCTAACGGTTCCAAATCCATTTAAAAACGTTATACGTAGGTGGTTGGTAATTTAGGATATTCATGTTTGTACAATAGAATGATCATAGTTAGCTAAAGTATTAAACGTGCAATCGTAAAATAACTCGTGTCCACCGTAGGGTTAACGGTGTTATTGCAATGTAGTGTTTATGATTTGGATGTTTTATTTATGTTCTGTATATGTGTGTGAGTTTTGCAAACCTGCTTGATTGTTATGTATAAGGTACAGAAATCCGATCTGTTTAGCTTTGTGTGTTAGTGCGCCGCCTTTCAACGGAAGGATTAAAAATTCAAAACTGGTCACTAGCTAGTTTGTGATGTCTTTGAGCAAGGCACTTATTGAGTACTACTAAATTGAAGGAACGTCTAAAATCATACACAACACACTGCAATAGCTCCGGTAACCCAAAGATGGGCGCGAGGTGATCTGACGATTGCCTGTGTTAAACAACTTGGTTTTTCAATTCATTAGAATAAACATGAATATATAACCAAGGTTACCACATATATGTATGTTTAATACCCCTAAAACAGAACAGTTTTACGCGGATAAACGTCTATTTAAATCTTTTTACGCCACAAAGCCGCCGTCGGGTTCCCTGAAATATTGCAGCGCGTTGCGTATTTTATTTAAATGTATTTGAAATTTGACATTAGTAATTACTCAACAAAGCCAATACAGAAATCGTTTTTACCCCAAGTAAGGTATAGATAGTACTAGCGCGTATATACAAATTAAGTAATAACATATTCAATGCAGATATGAGTTAAATTCTACGAAAATTAATCAAGTTGTGACGTGCAATGTTTATGCCTATAGCTTAACAGTAATAATTGTCATTAATTCTGCAAAGAGCTGAAACATCAGGGTACTGTTCATGTATTTCCATTGAAGTAAGCGCTCTATGTTTGGGGTACACAGTATTCATCTTTAATCTGCCTGAAAATGAAAAGGTTTACACGGACAATAATCCTAAAATCCATTAATCCGGTGGGTTCAGGCAATGTCCGTAAAGTGCCTTGCCCAAGGACACAACCGACTGGATTCAGTAACCAGTTTCGTATCTGCAACCTTTTGATTGAAAGGAGACGCACTTAACCGCCAGACTAACCGGCCGTCAGACTAATAATTTATTTAAAGGTTTTTGAACTTGTACATGTGATATTACTATGCAAATGCAATACAAAATCGTTTGAACCTAAGTGAATTATAATTACTATTAGTGAATATAATTGACCAATAACATATTCAATGCAGGTGAAAGTAAACTAAACGTAGAGAATGCCCTCAAATTCTACGAAAATCCGTGACGTTTAATTTTTACAGTAAAACAACAGTAATAATTCTCATTAATACTGCGTAGTATTGAAACGGTGATGTACTTTTAGTGTAACTACATTGCAACAAGCGCTCTGTCAAATTGCAGTTGATTTAATTTACCACATACAAGTGTTTTATCGCTCTTAAGTTTACAAGTTATCGTTCGTTTTTTTACAGGCTGGATATAGGCAATATTTGTAAGTTGAAACAAGTAATTATGAAATGCTTTTCTCTGTTGGTCGTCTTCTGTGGATTGAACATTGCTGTAACAGGTAACATTTAGTTTATTGCCAGTATTCTTCGACCGACTGGCTGTGTGGTTTAGTGCGTTGCCTTTTAACCGATAGGTTGCAGGTTCAAAACATCGTTTTCGAAAGTTTATATTAGAACTGGAAAGAGCCAAATGTTGACCACCATTATTTAAAACTTTTGTGGCTATATGGTTAACACGACCGAGTCATCTACCTAATTCTATATTAAAAGCAGTTTTAAAATTTAGGAATGGATTTAAAATAACCTGGTAAAAACACCACCATTCATAAAACGCATTTCCCAACCAGTCCTAAGGCCAATAAATACATTTAGCAGTAAAAGTGACGTAATTCGTCCGTTTTTTTTATATTGTGTGTGCTGGCAATTCTAATAAGATATTATTTATTTATAAAGAATAGTTTTATCACCATCGGTTGAATTTCAGTGAGCGTTTTTTGAGTTTCAAGCCCTTTGACAATCCTTTCTATTCGAAAAGATGAAAACAAACCACAGGCCTGTCACAACGCGATTCACCAAAAGTGGAACCCATAGTATTTTATAATCCGAATTTTCCAGAGAAACCGACGTCACACACGGGAAGCTCTGAGCTACAATCGAAGTCACAATCCCCGAAGCTGCATGCGTTTGTTAAGTTCACCATGTGCCTGAGTTCTGCCCCAATGATCGTCAGTGCAACAGCAAGGCCCCAAGAACCAAGCCTTCCTCACAAATTCAACTTGACTGTGAAGGAGACTTTCACCCACGGTTTTTTGTTTGAACTTGTGCGGACCGACGAGCCTGCAGGCTGGGACACGATGCTGATTGTGGATTGGGTGATTTACACAAGTAAGCAATCTATATAACATATAGGATAGGATAATTATGATAATCACTATGAATGGAAAAACTAAGGAAGTAAACACACGGAAATCGTCAGATTACCTCGCGTCCACCGTCAGATTACCGGAGCTATTGCAATGTGTTATGAGTAATTAATACTTTCAATTTAGTAGAACCCAATTTTGTATTATTCCGTGATGTATTTAGTTTAGTAAAACCCATAAACACATAACACAGTTCAACGGGTCGACAAAAAACAAAAGATACATCAAATATACACACATTGTAATGGCTGTAACTATCGGGCAATAGTTTTTTTGGAGACTAACTATGTTGTAACGACTGTAGTCGAATATATAATCACTGGAATATAAAAAAAAGTGTTATCAAATATTGTGCTGATCCAATATAAGATGTTTCCGCCTATACCAATAAAGCCTATTCCAATAAACAATTGCAATGTCAGGTTTAACGACCTTTCTTATGTCATATCACGGGCGTTTTGGCAATGTGTTGTAAGAAATATTGTTTTGACGTTCTTTTATTTTAATACCTTACTATTTTCTTCTTTACCTAAAAGAAGGATAGAAAAAACTAAACTAATTAACTACTATTTATCGATGTAGGTTTGCCAACCAATTGCAAGGAAGCTTTGCAGCTTGGATTCACCGAAAGTGGAATACAACGAATTTACATCCCTGGGAATCAGCAAATTTTGGAAGTTTACTGCGATCAAACAACTGACAATGGTGGTTGGATGGTCAGTTAATTTTTTTGATTGCATTGGCATCAGACCTTTTTTTTTTATTTATTTTCATATTTAAGATAACACTTAAGAATATATTTATTATAGGATTCATGTCTACTGTCAAAGGGTCGGTTAGACCACAAATTTCAAAAGATTTGAGTCAAATTTTAGTCGAAAATTAAAAGAGAAAAAGAGAATATGAATGGGGTGAATATTAAACCGGAAGACCGACTTGTCATTGTGTCAACCCGTTTCTTAAAAATAAATATTACTTATTCATTAATTTTTTATAATGTAAATAAAACCGAACCGAAAAATGCAGGTGTTCCAGCGGCGAACTGATGGTTCTGAAAACTTCTATCGAACGTGGGTTGAATATCAGGGGATGTTTGGAAACCTTAGTAACGAATTCTGGTTGGGTGGGTTTTGTTTTAATTTGAATTGAACAAATATAATATTTATTTTACAAAAAATCTAAACATAGGAAATGAAAATCTTCACACTTTAACCCGCCATGGAGATTATGAATTGAGGATTGAATTTACAGATTGTGATAACGTAACAAAGTTTGCAAAGTATAGGTAAGAATGTCAAATGATATAAAGGATCAATCAGCCAATTAATATAATTCTTGTTACTAGCTCGTTTTCCATCGGCTCAGCGCAAGAAAATTATGCTTTGAATGTGTCTGGCTTCTCTGGAAGCGCAGGTAAGAATATGGGAAGGAAATTTGAAAATAGCTAATCGCTTTCATGCGTCATTAGGAGATTCGCTTGATTATCACAACGGGGCACCCTTTAACACCAAAGACACGAATCACGGATCCTATGGTAGTTGTGCTGTGACAAACAAAGGAGCTTGGTGGTATAAAGAATGTTTCGATTCCAACTTGAATGGTGAGCACTTCAACTGCCGAGAGATTCAAAAAGCATGTTGGGCTACTTTGCACGGTTCCCGTACCTGCTTGCTGAAGTCTACTGAGATGAAGTTCAGGCCAAAAGGAGGCTAGTCATACCAAAAAAAACATCTAACACATATTGTAAAAAACACAACTGCACCCGCTTTCCCCACATTTCTGTAATACTTCGTTTTCCATGTAATGTCGTCACTTAAATTTTAACACATCATGTCCCACCTCGTATCCATGTAATTGACAGTCTAGATATTAAATTCTTGCAAAGTGTATCATATTAGCGGCCGAAAGGTTGACGTTATCGATTTATCTATAAATGAAATCAAACCTTAATTGTGGTATACGCTATGTTTCCTTGGATTGCAGTTTTACATTTTCAAACTGTTACTGCACCGCTGCAGTAGTTTTTTAGGTTCAGTAATTGTTTATAGTTGGTTGATTTTGTAACATTTTATTTCTATGATTGTCCTTGGCGAATTTACGTTTTTGATTTGTAAAGCCCTTTTTGAGTACAGCGGCTGCCAGGAAGGAGCAATTTATTTAGTAAATAGTAAATAGTCAAAAAAGTTAAACGTACAATTGTTTAAGGTAATATTTTGTTATAATTTTTCCTTTTTTATAATGTCTTGCACTAATTTATGTTTTTTTTTAGTTTTCGCTAACGCAGACCAATTTAACGGTTGGTTAGTTTACTACTGACTATGTATATGGAAAATATAACTGTTTGATCTTTTATTTAAGTACTTTTTTTACCGATAATTTCTCAAAATAAAATTGTTATTTTAAGTTTAACAAAAAACTAGTATTTTTCACCTTCTAACCAATTTTCAAGGTCATAAGTTTTTTTGCTGGAAAATCGTATTATTTCATTCAATTACTAATGTGTGGGGTTTATGTAAATAAAAGCTCTTCCAAATTATTGGGCCTTGGTAATATTTTTGAAACAAGATTTACTGCCTGTTTTTTGGTATAATAAAAAACGAAATCAAGTAATTACCTCTTACTTTAACCCGAGATTTATAATCTGGTCCCAAT
The DNA here is from genome assembly GCA_000149265.1 of Ciona savignyi. Taxonomy (NCBI): domain Eukaryota; kingdom Metazoa; phylum Chordata; class Ascidiacea; order Phlebobranchia; family Cionidae; genus Ciona; species Ciona savignyi. The sequence continues at coordinate 107,835 of CH002034.1, read as the reverse complement.
TACATTGTTGTGTTCACCATTAATAAAAGGTGAAGTTATTCTTCTGTCTAAGATTCAAGTCAATTCAACAAAAATAGATTAGTTAAGAAATCCCCCTTGCAGTATTTGAATTAACATGTTAACAAGTATATAAAACTATTTTTAGGCACAGGCCATACACAGATACAATTTCCATATTTAAATCCCGTTGGGGATTCTCCGCCCACCGGAACACAAACATTACTTCGTTTAGAGTAAAACAAAGCTAACATCTTGCTTGGTTTTATTCTTTATTGAAGTCACTTTATTGTCGGCTGTACGTAATTTGTCCGACAGATTAGTCTGGTGGGTTAGTGCGTCGCCTTTCAGCCAAAAAACTAGCTTGTCGGTTGTGTCCTTGGGCAATGCACTTTACGGGCTACAAAATTAAGGGAACGTGTAAATCATACACAACACACTACAATAGCTCCGGCAACCCGACGGTTGGCGCAAGTTGATCTGACGATTACTCGTGTGTTAACCCCCTCTCTATAACTCTATCCCTATCCTTACTCTGTTAACCTACTTTTTGATATTGTGTTTTTTCACAGTAAACATTGCTTGAACCCAATGGAACAACAATCCAAAATAAAGCAATCTTTTCAATCTAATAAAGTTGGCTTTCACCTTAGTACTGGGTAGTGCTTGCACACTTTTTTTTATAGGTTTTAATATTATTAATCGAGTTTGAATTCTATGGCGTGGTTTAACGGTACTTTCGTCGTTTTATTTTGCCTCCATTAAAAAAAATAATGTTCTATTCTTCATTAATGTAATGAAAAAACAGAAAATAAACTAAACTTCAAACTAGAGCAATCACTCCAATCTAATCACGTCAGCTTCCTATTACTTGTCTACTAAGTCGTGCTTGCACCCTTACAGGTTTTAGTTTAAAAGTTGATTAAACATAACGGTCACGGTACTTCCCCCCCCCGTTATACCGTGTGTATTCACTGACGTGTTTTAACTACTGTAGTTTTGCCGTTTTATCCTGCCCCCTTAAAATAATTTTGCCATTCTTCTTTAAATAATAAAGGAGCGAAAAAAGACTAATTTCACCATTTCCCACTGTAAAAGCTCTGGTACGGTGGACTCGAGGTAATCTGACGATTGCTCGTGTGATATTCCTTTTGTATACGAGTGTTCCCATTCACAGGGATAAACATTTCATCCTATTTTAACGGAAACAGTGCAGGATGAACAAGTATAAAATCTGCTTACTCAATACTGCCTCCTGACGGAATTAGTTCAACCAAAAAATTTAGCATGATATGATAGTCAGGTTTATTCCCGAGAATGGGAAAACCAAGTGGGTTAACACACGGGCGATCGTCAGATCATCTCGCGCCCATCGTCGGGTTACCGGAGCTATTGCTGTGTGTTGTGTATGATTCACATGTTACTTTAATTTAGTAGACCCCATTAATCCGCTGGGTTCAGGCAATGTCCATTAAGTACCTTGTCCAAGGACACAGCCGACCAGCTAGCGACCAGTTTAGAACCTTTAACCCATCGGCTGAATGGCAATGCACTAAACCACCAGACTAACCCGTCGGACTAAGATTTAGACCACAGGCTAAAAAATACTGAAGCTACATATTAAAACCTGCCAAATTTGACAATCTAACTCAATTTCTTGCCTTTTGAAATAGTTCATTTTTAATGCTGAATTGCCGCGTTGGTGATCGAGACAGAATCTAAAAGCATTTCGGATTTGCCACGAAAGAGACCGTGTTTTCGTTAAAGTCTTTTACATTCGAATTTCATTGAAGGGAACTAATACGGTTAAAGTGCTCGGGTAATTAACAGAAAAATAGGGGTCGATTTTCTAAGGGTTACCGGTAAAAATGTTTAAATAAAGAAAATTCATTAAAAATACGTCATAGGTATGACGTTATGGTGTGACGTTATTTGGAGTGACGTCATGGGTGTGCCGTCATCCCTTATTTCGTTGAAGTTTCGATAATATCGTTGAAAAATTCGCTGTGACGTAACGGACACGTCATCGACATATTACGTCATCGCTGGACGGGCATACGTCACTGCAAGAAAGTGTGAACTTTACATGAGAAAGCGGTGCAAATACGAAGGTATGACGCAACAAAGGACAATAAAGATACGCGATCTATAATAAAAAGATAAAGATGTACAAGAAAGGTGGAACAGAGGGGGGATTCCCCGGTGGACGGGCGTGAAAATAAGAAACTAAAGAAATTCGAGTAAAAACGTTTGCAACTTTGCTGACGTGTTGAAATGATAATGCGCATGCGCAGGAAATTTCTCTAATGCGCATGCGCGGGTTTTTCTTAGGTGCGCATGCGCGCGAAAAATCTTCTTTAGTGCGCATGCGCGGGGGATTTCTCTGGTGCGCATGCGCAGAAAATCTTTTCTGGCGCGCATGCGCGTTGAGACCCTGCTAACTGCGCATGCGCGAGGCGATACCCTTCAGTGCGCATGCGCGGATCACTTTTTCGAGGTGGAAGGCGATTGCGTGTTGTCTCTTCCGCCGGGCTGCGCGTGCTGCATCGGCATCGATTGTGACGTAGGCAGCAGCTGGTGCAGCGATGCGGGGTAACCCTCCATCGCGGGGTGGGTGGGGAAGAACATGGGGGGAATCCCCGTGCCCGAGACGTTCATTCGCGCCATTTGCGACGAGGCGGCCTGCGGGGACGAGTAGTTAGAGAATGTCGTGACGTCATGGACAATTACGTCACGAAATTACGTCACAAAATTACGTCATAAAATTACGTCACAAAATTAAGAAATCTGGTGAAATCCAATTAGAAATTTAATGTTGTCAAAATATTAGCTCAGAATTAACAAGCATAGATAATTGGGTACTGGGTTGATCAAATGACTGGACATTTAGGCAGATTCTACTAAACTAGCCGACTCATGCACAAACAAACTACGAATTACCTGCTACAAACTAGGATAGGGTAGGAAAGGATGTTCATATTTATCCCCGTGAATGGGAAAACACAAGGTGCTTTCTCATACGGACATCCGATTACCTCGCGCCCACTGTCGGGTTACCGAAGCTATTCCGGTGTGCTGTGTATTATTTACACGTTCCTTTAAACTGGTAGAACCTATTAAGTTCAGGCAATGTCCGTTAAGTGCCTTGTACAAGGACACAACCGACTTGCAACCGGTTAGTTTCGATCCCACAACCTTGCAGCTGATACGCGAAGCAGTAAGCTATTCGACCGGACAAGAGTGAACTCGAATTAGAAACAACGGGACACAACATACATTCAACGCACCAAGCCTACAAGCTACGTAATTGCAAACTAAGTATTAAGCATGCTAGAGTGTTGATTTAAACGAAAAACCATTAAAACTATTTCTAAACTTGCCCTAACACTAATCTTACACTAACCCAAACTATAATTTTTATTTAAGTAAGCAGTTCCCCCTTTTCCTCTTTTCCTCTTGGTAATTACGTCACTGTTTAGATAATTAGTAATTACGTCACTCTAAGTAATTACGTCACTGCTTAGATAATTACGTCACTGCTACGCTACTCTACACAATAAAGCAACGTTTGCTCACCACCTGGATGGCTTGCGGCCACAGTTCCCGTTGCGCGAGGCGGCCCGCCTGTGCGGAAAGCATCATCGTATCCGGCAACCGTTGCGGCATCGGCGGGGTTGACGTTCCTGTGAGGAGTCGATTAAAACGTGGCAGAATGTTAATACTAAAAAGCGGATAACAGAAACGCGGAAAATAAATATTTGTCGGTCAAACAACGTGGTTTAACCTAAAAGCGGAAATGTGGAAATTAAACATTTGTCGGTCTAAGAAGGGTAATATAAAAAGCGGAAGTACGGAAAATACGGAAAATTTAATAGATCTGGACCAATTGACGTTAATATAAAAAAGGCAAAGTACGGAATTCCGAAAAATAAATATGCGCCAAATTAAATATTCCTTGTAAACCTTAATTAGGTTAGAGAGTCTCGCAACAAAAAAAAAATTTCCGTAGTTGAAAATTAAATGCAATTTAAGATTTCCACCCTATTTTCGCATTTTAAAGCTGTATAGGTTATGGTAAGCATCATATCCACGACCTTTGGGTTTGCGGTAATAATGGAATTTCACCATGAAACAACCGATTCATCTGCATTCACACGGTAAAGTAAAATTCAGGTATTTAAAGAAACTCTAATTTCGGACTTTCAAAACAACGGGTATAAAATGTAAATTTAGCTCGGGGTATAAGTAACTACAGGTTGATGTATATTAAGGGGGTTAGTGCCGTATTTGGAAACCTTATATTTGTATAGTATGTGGTATAGGGATAATCGATAATGGATTATTCTATCTATACCAGATTGTATAATACAGAGCGATTAATTGATCTTACGGTAACGCATAGAATCGTAGTGAAACGGACGAGACGGAAAGCCGCCAGACAGACGGGTATTTTGGTGTTGGGTGTACGAAAATAGCAACCTAGTTTATTATTAACCAGGTGTATATTTAGGGGGGTGAAAATAGCGTATTAGTTTGGCTAAAGATAGAATTACTAACACAACAGAATGAGTCACATTAAAAGTCAATACCACGTACAATCGTGTGGGTGAATGGTTAATGTAAACTGATCGCGCAAATTAGCGTCCTATATTCATTTATTTTGTCAAGTTATGCGTTAAATTAGGCTACATTATTTTATTTAGCCGTCAAATTGGTAAAATTCAGTAAATAAAAAACAGAGAAAATTGCAAAACTGTAATGTAATCAATCTAACGGCAAAATAGCCAAGTTATAAAGTAAACTAATCACGTAAATTAGTGTCCTATATTTATTTATTTTGTACAGATATACATTAAATTAGGCTACTGTGTTTCATTAAGCGGAAAATGTTAAAAAGTAGTCAATGAAAAGAGATACACAGTATTTTATTAAACTGTCAACTATAAGGTATAAAGCATTCAACAAAAAAAACAAAGAAAATAGGAATAGACAACAAAAAAACAGAGAAAATAGTACTAGACAACACTATACTCTAGAAGCACTTACGCGTACCAGGAGGAACTCTATCCACGGCTTTCTGACGCACGAATCGAAGCATCGTCTTCTTTTTCTTCTCGCTAGGAGTCAGGGACATTACGGTGTCGAGGTGTTGAGACTTCCGCTTTAAATCTTGCTCGTATTTCCGCTGTTCCGCAAGCTTTTTCTCCAGTTCTAAAGGAGAGGAGAAAGGGAGTATTACGGTCTTTCTAAATACTACAGGACCGCTTGGAGCGCATGGAGCGCTTGAATCGCTTGGAGCGCATGGAGCGCATGGAGCGCTTGAATCGCTTACTATACTTGTAATTGCAAAAGCCATGATAATAATGTTAGGGTTGGGGTTAAAGTTAGTTCTGGGGTTGAGATTAGTGTTTGGGAAAGAGTTAGAATTACTTTTCACAGCAATCTAAGTGATCCAAGCGCTTTAAGCGATCCTGTAGTATTTAGAGGCACCGGATGTATTACAACGTTTTATCTTGGTGCGTGATTATGGTGCGTGCGCTGATTACTTGGTAATGGCCTCGTAATCAACTCTTTGACAATAATTACCTGTCGCATTTATCGTTATCTTAACCGCCAAAAACCGTTAGACTTTACCGCCCATTTCATTTTATATATGACCTGTTGTAGTGTGTTTGTAAGTAGTTGTGGTTTTATGCTTAAGTTAATACAAGCATTTTATAAATATCGTTGAGAACTGCTGACTACGTGTATCGAGAAGTCGAGAACCCTGCCCAAAAGTGTAACAAATGAATTAAACTTTTTTTTAAAATTTTTTAACCGGGCTAAGTTTCGAATCCATGCTCATTAGTGACCACTGTTTTTTTTAAGTGGAACTATTAGCTTTATTTATCGGCCACGTTAACCATTTGGCCAGGCAACTGTTCAACTGTATTTCGATTTCTTCAGGCTAAGTGAGTCACTTCGTTTTTTCAATCGAAAGATTGCATGTACGAAACTGGTCGCTAGCTAGTCGGTTGTATGCTTAGGCAAGGCACTTTACGGACATTGCCTGAACCCAGCGGATTAATAGGTTCTACCACAAATCATACACAACACACTGCAATAGCCGTCTCGGAGGACAGTTTCTCCTTACCTCCGACTTGGGGGTTTCCTGTTTTTATGGAACTTTATGTCGCGAACAGCGTCGGACGCGAAAAAATACCCGGTTTGCACCAAAGCCCCGTGTAACACTAAAAAAGGGAAAGAAGGAAACTGCTATCTTATAGCAGGAATTGATTGTAACCTGCCCCAACATTAACTGTAACCCTACGCGCTAATCTGCATTTTAGTGAGCAGTTTTCCTTATTACCTTTTCCTCTGTTTTATTTTTTTAACTGGGCTAGGTTTCGAATCCGCAATGGTACTGTTACTAAGACCATTTTATATAGGAGTGGTATACAATCGGTCGCGTTAACCATTCTGCTACACGATCGTACGCACTTATCGTCTTTGATTTAACGCTTCGTTTTACTGTGTGCTCACCGTGTATTTTTGTTATTCGCGCTAGGGTTTAAACCACTAATAGTCTTATCACTAATACCTTTTTTGTATATAGAATTGGGTATATATATCGGCTGCATTACCCATTCGGCCACACGACCGTACAACTGTTTTTTTTTTTACTGGGTTAAGGTTCGAACCCATGAAGGGCTCGTCACTTGCATCGTTTTTTTATATAGTTATCGGTCGCGCCAATCACTCGGTCGTGTTAACCACTCGGGTGTTTTTTAATATTATTTTTTTTATCCTATTTTCGAACTCATGATGGGCTCGTTACTTAAACCGTTTTTGTATAGGAGTATAGTTTTTTTTGTATACAAGTCTGTATATATATATATCGGTCGCGTTAACCACTCGACTGTGCCACTAGTAAAACTTTATTTTATTTTACTGGGTTAAGGTTCGAACCCATGATGGACTCGTCCCTAAGACCGTTTTATATAGTTGGTATATGTATCGATCACGGTAACAATTCGGCCATACGACCACATAGTACTTACCATGTATTAATATTTTACTGGACTAAGTTTCGAACCCATAATGCCCTCATCACTTTGCCGTTTTTGTATAGTAGTCGATATACGTGTCGGTCGCGTTAACCAGTCGGCCACACGACCTACTCAATTACTCACCGTGTATGGCGTGCGTGGATTCCTCCGCTTGCTTCTCTACCGCCTCCTTGTGGTGAGATATCTTCCGATTGATGGAAGGGATCATCTCGAGTGTGTGGACGAGATTCGTCATCGTAGCCGCGTCTGGGGAGTGAATGGAAGTGAATTGAACAGCCTGCGACTTGGACAACGATAAAGGGGGGTTTCTCACTTACAGTGGTTACTGTTAGATATAGCGGATTTAGGGATAGCGGATATAACGTCTAGGGAGTAAATAAAATCAAAATAAACAGCATGTTACTTGCTATGATGGATAAAATAGGGGAGGAGTGAAATAAAATCAAAATAAACAGCATGTTGCTTGCTATGATGGATAAAATAGGCGAGGAGTGAATGAAATTAAAATGAACAGCTTGTTGCTTGCTATGATAAAAAATAGGGGAGGAGACAAAACTTCTCACTTAAATACAGCGATTATTGTTAGTAATAGGGATATGGCCACAAAATAGGACAATTTGCTAACAGAAAGTATGGGTTGGTGTACTATTGGGGTTAAAGTTAGGGTGAGGGTTGAATATTGAGGTGACAGATTAAGTCAGTGACTACACCACTAGAGAAGTCACTGATAAAATGTATAAACATGAAGGAAAGAAATAAATTTATGTGAATCCTAAGACTTGAAACTCTAACCCTAGTAGCAATATCGCCAAAAAACCGTCTATGACTACTTAGTAATACACTATAACAGCTTTGGCAATTGGACTATGACTGACAAAAAAGCATTTATTTGCAAATGTAAAAATAATTAACATAAAAATATAGTGAGGACTAAAACATAAAAATCGATAGAAAATGCCAAAAAAAAATAAAGTAAACTTGATCATTTTCTACGATTTCTAAACTAAGGTATTTTAAAACCAAATATACCACAGGTGCACTGGAAATACTCAATC
>CH002034.1:87355-99634 GCA_000149265.1 Ciona savignyi | reverse complement strand
ACTCATCAATATAAGATTCGCCCCCCAAGTAACCCGCTAACAATTGTGTATTACCAAGCGGTAGAATTACCTTCTAAACTAAGAGAACCGCCGGCATGTTTAGTTCGGCTGTGAAGATTGGTGATTTGAGTGATGGCGTCTCTGATTATATCGTCAAACAAATCCATTCGGATTATGCTGCTCCAGAAACTGTGCAAGTCTGTAAAGATTGGATTTAAGTTTGTTGTCGGATGGAGTATTAATTGTGTGGTTAGGGTTAAATAGACGGGGACTTGAACTTGATTCGTCCGTTACCGTACGATTCGTTCGTTACCGCACGATTCGTCCTTTACCGCACGATTCGTCTTTTACTGCACGATTCGTCCGTTACCACGCGATTCGTCGGTTACCGTACGATTTCTCCGTTACCGTACGTTTAGTTGGTTACCGCACGATTCGTCCGTTACCGCACGATTTGTTCGTTTCCGCACGATTCGTCGGTTACCGCACGATTTGTTCGTTTTCGCACGATTCGTCGGTTACCGTACGATTTCTCCGTTACCGTACGATTAGTTGGTTACCGCACGATTCGTCCGTTACCGCACGATTCGTCCGTTACCACGCGATTCGTCGGTTACCGTACGATTTCTCCGTTACCGTACGATTAGTTGGTTACTTTGTACGATTCGTCCGGTACCGCACGATTTGTCCGTTACCGCACGATTCGTCCTTGCCAGTTATCGCACACTCAAGAACACAATTCGTGCGTTACATGTTATTTTAGCAAACATTTATAAACATTTTCAACCAGTATTTTTTGTTTAAAAACAACAAAAAAAAACGAAATCGGTTTTCTACTTGTGGGTCCCATACCTTGTACTTTCTCCACAGTAACTGCTTCCCGCATAATCATGCTGTCTACAAGGGGGGACCCTGCTAGACCGGAGTCTTCCGAACTCGATCTTTCCATGGAACTGCTCGCCTGGTGGCTGGCTGTGCCTGGAATGTAGGCGCCAAGTTAGGGGAACCGGGGGTGCATGTTTACCCCATTGGAATTTTATTTTGGTGTATAAAGGCAAGTTTACTTATAAAAAATAATGGAGAAAAGGGAATTTGCACAAAAAACTGAAATTTCGTTAAATTTTAAACCACGGGCCTTTTTGCAATAGCAACACTATCGAAGTAAACTTTAACAAGAGTGTGGGATGGGTTCATATTAAATTCTTATTGGGAGTTATGTTATTAGGGCTAGGAGATTGTAGGGGGTTTAAGGACTCACTTTCTTGTGATCTGCTGAGACTTGAGAGAGCGTTTCGTTTTGCTTGGAGCATGACGTGTTCCTCTGAGTTTGCCCGACTTTGGGTGTAATCAAGTGAGCCCTGGAAACACTGGGGATAAATTAAATGGACCTGGAAACACTGGGGATAATTTAAATGGACCTGAAAACACTGGGGATAATTTAAATGGACCTGGAAACACTGGGGATAAATTAAATGGACCTGGAAACACTGGGGATAATTTAAATGGACCTGGAAACACTGGGGATAATTTAAATAGACCTGGAAACACTGGGCGTGAATTAAATGGACCTGGAAACACTGGGGGTGAATTAAATGGACCTGGAAACACTGGTGGTGAATTAAATGGACCTGGAAACACTGGAGATAATTTAAATAGATCTGGAAACACTGGGCGTGAATTAAATGGACCTGGAAATACTGGGCATGAATTAAATGGACCTGGAAACACTGGTGGTGAATTAAATGGCCATGGAAACTCTGGGCATGAATTAAATGGACCTGGAAACACTGGGCGTGAATTAAATGGACCTGGAAACACTGGAGATAAATTAAATAGACCTGGAAACACTGGAGATAAATTAAATAGACCTGGAAACACTGGGCGTGAATTAAATGGACCTGGAAACACTGTTGGTGAATTAAATGGACCTGGAAACACTGGAGATAATTTAAATAGATCTGGAAACACTGGGCGTGAATTAAATGGACCTGGAAATACTGGGCATGAATTAAATGGACCTGGAAACACTGGTGGTGAATTAAATGGCCATGGAAACTCTGGGCATGAATTAAATGGACCTGGAAACACTGGAGATAATTTAAATAGACCTGGAAACACTGGAGATAAATTAAATAGACCTGGAAACACTGGGCGTGAATTAAATAGACCTGGAAACACTGGGCATGAATTAAATGGACCTGGAAACACTGGTGGTGAATTAAATGGCCATGGAAACTCTGAAAACGTGACAGTCGGAAGATTTCCGCACGCTCGACGCGACCGCAAAAAAGACCGAATACCAGATGTGTGGGGGGGGGGGGAGAAAATACCCGTTTCGCCGTCGCGCTTCTATACAGCGTGGGGAATTACGGCGGTTTTGTGACGTCATAATTGGGATGGCGCAATAATGGTCGCGGTCGCAGTCACGTGACAGTGAAAAAGACAATGGGTCGCGGTTATCGCATTTTTTTTAATAGAAATATGAAACTCTTAAAGCGTCGGCAAATATGGATTTTACGTCTGTTTTGTTCAGAATTTATCTATTTTTGGAGAAAAAAGTCCTAAAATACAAAACGAACAAAAACTTTGCAAAAAAACAGTTCGCCATCGCGTCACGTTTAAAGTATAAATCCGTGTTTGTCTTTGATTACAGACAAACTGTTGGACGGTTTTATTGGTGATTGAATACCCACTTTTCCATTACCGGTTGACACATTAAACGTGGCTGTAAGATTAACTGATAACTCGGTTAATGAGTTACTCGATTCTTCATTCCTACGAACTAGAGAACACGCCCTTGTTATACAGTGTGGATTGCGTATACGCAATTGCTGGCTGGTTACTGGAAAGGCGATTTTGTGATTTATCGTATTAAGCGGCTCTTAAACTTATTTTTCCAATTATTATAGCGGTAACTGTAATCCTAATCCTAAATTTAATCAAATCTCTTACAACTTAATCCAATAAAAACATAAAATTGTGCAGAAATCGCTTACCCAATAACCTGACATTGATTTCGTATTATCATTAATATTACACGCAATTGGCCGAATTAAATTTAGTTTCATTGGAAATTTGTTGTTGTCCATTTAGCTCGGTAAATCCTGACTTTTTGCAATAACTTTTAAAACCCATGGCAGACACTTGACATAAATATAGAGCGACATAATAACATAAAAAATCAGTGCGTAAAACGGGTATTTTTAACTTTTTAAACCGAAAAAATGGACACAGGAAAACAACTAGACGCGGGACCAAGTATTTTCAGATTTCCAAACTTTTTAGGAATTTAAAATATTTAAAAAACGAAAAATAGACCTACAGGAAGGGGCTTTAGACCAGTATCTAACTATTTTAAGATTTTAAAACTTTTAAAGAGATTTTAATACCTTTTAAAATTAAAAATAGACGTACAGGAAAAGAGCTTGGATTCGTATTTAGTATTTTAAGATTTTAAAACTTTAAAACGGAAAATGGAGATACAGACAAAAGAGACCAAGATTTAATTATTTTAATACATTTTTAGAAACCTAAATCCGTATTTTTATCCTAAATTAAAGAACTTGTGCGTAAAAACCGGGAACAAAACTTTTTCAAACCATAATTTCAAATCTTTAACACGGAAAATAGAAAAACAGACCAAGATTGAATTATTTTAATACACTTTTAGAAACTTAAACCTGTATTTGTACCCTAAGTTGACAAATTCGTCAGCAAATATCCCGGATAAAAAGGATGCATGCTCGAGTGGAAAATTTCCGTTCAGGTGATTTTAGGTTCAATGTGTTCTGTTTAATAATGGCCTCGCTTGATCTAATGATACGTCTGGCCCGGAAATGCCATTGAAAGCGGGGGCACATCGGGTGAATTGTGACGTAACAGAATGTCTGTGACGTAATAGGATCCCTATGACGTAACAGTCATTGTGGAATTCGGAAATAGCGTTGAGGCCGGTCAGCGCGTTTTCGGTTTCGGGTTTTGCATTGTAAATCGGAGGATGTTTAGACGGGGAGTGTAAACAGGATGCGGAATGGCGGGTCACGGGTCGTGTTACGCAACAGACGGCATTGTTAGAGCGACAATGGCTACGTAACTAGCGTTGCCTCCTTATATTACAGCGAGCGATGAAATATAAATAAGGAATTTGAGCCGACGCTAGAACAACTGACCCATCGCGGCAGGTTAGGAGAAAGGCATCCCATAATTACAAATTACAACACAAGCCGCAATATTGATGAACCCACGTTCTGTTATGAAGCATTGGATGATTTAATAGCTGATTAAGAACGGGTACAGCGGTACGGGTCAACGCGTAAAGTAATTTTGGATTCGTAAATCGATGGGTTTTGATATTAAAATAAAATTTTAACAAAAAAGGAAACTGTTGTTAGATTAAACTGTATAGAGAAAGAGATTTTGACTCTTTTCTGGAAATTTCGATTTTTTTTCTAAAAATTTCGACTTTTTTGTTATAAAAAAAGGATTTCTACTCTTTAAAACGGTATTTAATGAATTCTGGCAAAATTTCGCCGGATTTCAATGTACACGGCGGAAATAGTTATTTTGGCAAAAAAAACTCAATTTTTAGATAAAACTATTTTTACACGACGAATTTCGACTCTTTAAAATAGTAATTTTTCAAAAAAGTGGACTTATGTGAAATATTAAATGTCATATCACTTTATTTTTCAAACCAAACGAGTTTCCGGAGTTACACAAAAACTAATAAAGTAATGCGTTTAACACGATTGCGATACATTCTAAAGCAACTGTTTTCATATGTATCAGTTGTTTAGGGGAAAAACTAAAAGGAGGGAAAGCGGGAAGGCGGGAAACTGTACTCTAAATAAATATTAAAACATTATATTGTTAGTTTTAAACATGGGGTTAGTTCTGGGGTTAAGATTAGTGTTTTGGAATAGGGTTAAAATTAATTTCCATAGTTTTGGTGAGCATTTTCCCTTTTCGGTATTTAACGATAAAATTGATAAATACACGGATTTTCCTTACGAATTAATTATGTATAAAATATCATCCGCAATTCAATTTCTGTTTATATTTATAAGCACAAATCGGCCTGTATTTGTAAAATTCAGACCGATTTTTATTTTGTGTAATCTTAACAAATTTAATTACAAACCTAACCATCCTAGTATAAAGAATAATGCAGCTTCTGGTATAAGGAAACTGGTATATATTACGTGTGCGTTTGTGCTTTGATAAAATAGCTGATTCTGCAGTTTTCTTATACAGCGTAGGAATTCGGAGAACTGCATTTATAAAAAAATAGGTTTGGTTTATGAAATCATATTTTGTTGTATTAATGTTGCTTATTTCTAAAGGGAGGGTAAAAGGAAAGGAGGAAAACTGCTCACTAAAACTATGCAAAATAGTTCTAACCCTGCCCTAAACACTAATCTTAAGCCAATCTGAAAAGAGGATAACTGCACTAGGAGAAGAGGCTATAAGGGAACACTTTAAGGAGGTAAACTGCGTGTTAAAATGAAAATTGGGACGTTTAGGTTAAGTTTAGGGATAAGGTTAGAAATAGATTTAGTTCTGGGGTTGAGATTAGTGTTTAGGGCAGGGTTAGAATTAGTTTTCATAGTTTTAGTGAACAGTTTCTCTCCTTCCCTTTATTTTGATTTGTGTATAGATATATGATCCAAACTTAAAAAAATGTGGCTTAAATAGAGAAGTGGTATGCTTATCAAGGCTTAATGTGTAAAAATGCGATTGTCATTTAAAATAAGTGTGGCAAACGGTCAAACTTAGCGGAATAGAGGCTATGGAGCAATCAAATTAACAGGGAAAACTAAAGGAGGGAGGGAAGGTGGGAAATTGCTCACTAAAATGATGATTATGGCACCATAAGAGTTAGTTTTAAACATGGGGTTGGAGTTGAGATTAGTTTCGGGGTTTAGATTAGTGTTTGTTGCAGGGTTAGAATTAGTTTCATGGTTTTGGTGGGCAGTTTCCCTCCTTCCCGCTTTTTCTCCTTTTAATGTTGCCCAATCAAAACATGATCAATGCTGTAAACATAAACCAAACCAGGGTATCAAACGTAATAAAAAAGGGTAAAGTTGAAAAGAAAGTCGAATTTCCAAGAAACCTGACGTTACGTCACATGCACCGCATTCCCGCGCTACCTCGATTTAAAGGTCACCTAAAGGTCAAGTACATCCGGGTTGGCGTGACGCGAGAACGCGACAATTCGAGCTATTTGTCGTGCGATATTTACGTAGCAGGCGTGGACCGCGGTCGCGTGATAGATTCGATATTATACCGAAGCGATATCTTGCGTACGGTGGTGAGTATGGATCGATGGCGACGGGGGAACTATATAAAGGAAAACTACGCACTAAAATGAAGATTTAGGGCATTACAGTATACGTTTTTTAACTATGGGGTTGGAAGTTAGGGTTTAAGAACTAACCCCATGTTTAAAACTAACGTCCGAATGTCCCTAATCTTGATTTAACTGTGACAGTTTCCCTCTTTCCCTAACCTTTTTGTTTTTCTTCCGATTCGCGTTCTAAAGAGGGAAGAAGGGAAACTGCTCATTAAAACTACAAAATTACTTCCAACCCTGCTCTAAACAATAATCTCAACCCCCGAACTAAAAGTAACTTAAATCTCAGCCATACCACTACACTAACTGTAACGTCATATTTATTTTAGTGATCAGTTTCCCTCCTTCCCTCTTTCTTTCCGTTTAGTTCCCCCTTGGTTCTGTGCGGATGTAGCTTTCATGGCTTATTTGACCGGGCAGCCATTGATTTTTGGCTTTTAACACAAAACTACATGACTATATACAGGGAAAACTAAAAGGAGGAAAGGAGGAAAACTGCACGTTAAAATGAAGATTAGGACATTAGAGTCTATTTTAAACATGGGGTTGGAGTTAGGGTTAGTTCTGGGGTTGAGATTAGTGTTTAAGGCAAGGTTTAATTAGTTTCCATAGTTTTGGTGAGCAGTTTCCCTCCTCCCCTCCTTCCCAAATTCCCCCACTTTAGCTTTGCCCTACGTACGACGCTACTGTTTAACCAGCACCAATATAGGGCGACTGCGTTACAATACACCTTTAAGCGTTAAGTACGAAAACGCTTAATACGTACGAACTGGCGATTGGTTTGTTTTGTTTTGCAATAAGAAAACAGCAGTTAGGTTAACGCTTATAGGTCTATGTGGCAATAAAAAACAGGGCAATACTAAAAGGAGGAAAATCGGTCTCAACCCCAGAACTAACTTTAACTCTAACCCCATGTTTAAAACTAACCTTTATGCGCTAATATACATTTTAGAGTACAGTTTCCCTCCTTTCCGCCTTCCCGCTTTCCCTCCTTTTAGTTTTCCCCCCAAAAAAATGTATTCGTAAACCAATCTTGTATAGCCTAATATTCACAAATTATTGAAAATTTAGGTTACGACAAAAGATGTTCTGCCTTATGTGAATAAATGGTTGGGAATTCAAAACTACAACAAGATATGTACTGTATTAAGAAAAGGGTTACTAAGCCTTATTTTTTAAGCATTATTTTTGATTTTGAGACTTAACTAAGCCTTGTTTTTAAGCATTATTTTTTAATATAAGCCTTACCTCAGCCTTGTTTTTTTATTTTAAGCCTTAACTAAGCCTTATTTTGACTATATAACTCTGTAGTTCTAAAACGAAGTACTATTTTCATTACAAAGGTGATTTACGAGATATTGCAATACTTCGGCCATTTTTAGGTTGATGTTAAATAAAAAAAAACACAATAATTTCATCGAACACGTAACGAAGCCAAAAAGTTAAGACATCGCAAAAAAAACTACGAAAAAAATGATAATTCTACAAAAAAAAATAGCGTCACGAAAACGATGACGTCACAAAAATAATGACGTCACAACCAACCTCTCGCGGTGCGTCGGAATCGAAGGATGACGCGTAGCATTTGTCGGTGGAGTTATCAAAGGACGAGCTCTTATTGCTCCGGCACTGATTGGAACAGTTGTTCTCATGCTCGTAGTAATTCAATTCGCCGTTCTCAATCATCTTTCTGTAGGTGGGAGGCCTTTAGTGACGCACTAAGTGGGATTGTGACGCACAACAACAGCGTGTACGTAACAAGAGATCGATTTTGTGGAAAATTAGGGGGGCATTGAAATAGGGATATAAGGCAAAGGATGAAAATCTCGCCTTTCATTAAAAATGAAGTCGGGTTCGATTTTGTGAAAAAAATGGGGGGAGGGCATTGAAATTAGGGAAACTGCTCACTTAAAGTACTCAAACTAATTTAACCTACCCCAAACACTCATCTTAACCCCAGATCTAACCCTATCTCCAACCCCATGTTTAAAACTAACTGTAATGCCCTAATCATCTTTTTAGTGTGCAGTTTCCCTCTTTTCCTCCTTTTAGTTTTTTCCTAAAAGACCGCCATTATTACAGTTCTTAAGTCAAATGCCGAAAAGCGAAACTGGAAATTAAAACAAAGCCTCCGAAACCAACACTCGATTGACCTTTTACTAAGCTGTTACCATGTCTAGCACGAATATTGGTTATTTTAATATAGTTTGTATTTTTATTTGGTTATAGTGTTAATTGTAAATGTTGTGTTAACTTCTTGAAAAAAGTACCTTAGCTCTAAAAAATGAGAAGATAAATGGAATTTAAATGTCCATTGGGGTAAAAAATATAGAAACACAGATTTAACTTTTATCGGACCAAATAAATCAGGGAGGGACCTTGAAAAAATTAGTGCGTAATTATTAACTTTTTTTGGCAGAATGACGACCCGGTTAAAATGAGCGTGATATTCCTACAATACGACGCGTGTGAGATACTTTTGAACGATTCGACACGAAACTCTAAAATAGGTGTTGTTGTTTTTTGTGACGTATTTAAAATGTATCCATTTTAAAAAAAGGCGTGATCTTATGCAAGAGTTTATTTATAGTTCGGATGTGTGTGCGTAATTTAAATACGTCGATTTGGAAAGAAAACTAACGATTATAAATTTGTAAAGACGGTTTTGTAAACAGAATACTTTTATTTAAAGAGAAAAAAGATAAAAATAAGGTTATATAAACATGAAAAATCTTGGAATAAACGAGAAAATATTTAGAAAAAAACAGAAAAAAATCCTTCGTCCAGAAAACAAAATTTACCTTAACATAATCCCGTTTATTCTGATTGCTCGTTTCCAGTCTTTTAACGTCGATTTTCCAGCAAAACTGACGAATTCTTTCGGCGTGAACCAATTATCCCCACACTGTAACAACGAAAATGATATAAGTTTTGATAAAAAATGTTGTTTTTTCGGGATATTTTACAAAAAAGATTGATTTTTCTGATTCGTCATTTCGTCGAAAAATAAGTGGATTTTTGGGGTTTGATTTTTGTTTTGAAAATTAATTTAAGGCGTTTAAGTCGTGTGTTTTTTGTTTTTGTTTTTATTTATCTGAAATATTAATACAGGTGTTTTTATAATTCATACCTTTTTACTTATAAAGTTTCGTTAGAGTATGTGTGTGCGTTTGAAAATAAAAGAGTTATCTTCGGCCGAATAGCGTGGTGGTTTAGTGCGTCGCCTAAGCCGAAGGTTTAAAGGTTCGACACTGGTCGCTAGCTAGTCGGTTGTGTTCTTGGGCAAGGTACTTAACGGACAATGCCTACTAAATAAAAGGAAGATTTCAATCATACACCACACACTGCAATAGCTCCGGCAACCCGACAATGGGCGCGAGGTATTCTGACGATTGCCCGTGTGGTAACACCCCCTTACCATTTTCTATTCACGAGGATAATACGTATTTATCCGATCTAAACTTAATTTTACATCAACACATCTCGTTTTCAGAAATTTTCGAAAAATATAAAAAAAAAGTCATTACGAAGTAAAATTACAAAAACCGCCGCTATTTCTATATTCATATAAAAATATTTTTACATTGGAACAAATTGATTGACCGTTACATGTGTCGGATTGTTCCATAACCACGAAAACATAAAAAATTACATTTTAAAATACCCCCGCAAGCCGTATGTCCAAAACCGTGTGCTGAAAATCCAAGAATAAAACTTTCTCATTTTATCTTTTCCGCGTAAAATTAGTTACGCCGTTACACTGAATTTAGCATTTCCAGTGTATACTACAGCATTTCACGTTTTTAGGCGACGTGCGCTGGTAAGAGGTGTGCCCTAAAGAAAGTAAACGAAGCGCTTTGGCGAAGACGGTAATATGTAAAACGGCAGGACGGTTTTAGGAGGGGAAAACGTGACGTGAAAACGCTCGAAAATGCCAAGTAAATGTCATCGGAAAAGTTGACCTACGAACTAGGTTGAATAGCGATGGGATTTGAACTGACATGCGTGCTCGGCGACCTTATGATGGTTTGTTGGGTTTTAAGATCGGAAATGTGAAATGGGACAGGTGGTGCGCTAATCAAGATTGATTTGGGTGGAAATGTGTATGGTAGGGACTTTGGAAATGTGGCGTAGATGGACAGGTGGTGCGCTTATCAAAGTTGATTTGTGTGGAAATGTGTATGGTAGGGAGTTTGGTAATGTGGCGTAGATGGACAGGTGGTGCGCTTATCAAAGTTGATTTGTGTGGAAATGTGTATGGTAGGGAGTTTGGTAATGTGGCGTAGATGGACACGTGGTGCGCTTATCAAGATTTTTAATTTGTTTACAACTATATGGCCGGGAGTTAGGTAGGTTACCGGAAATAGACCAAGCATTATGCCTCCATACATACCCATTCACTATCAAAAGACCATGTTAATATAATGGTTAATTGGAGCGCCTGTTATTATGTTTACGATTGTTTGGTAATTACCCGAACCTTTAAACAAGAACTAAGGTAGGTGCTACATCTGGATATTGCAAAATCGATTCGACCAAAATAAATTAGAGTTGTAAACGCGATTTTCTAATCCAGCGCGAAAATTTGGTGAAATTTGGTAAAAAAAAGAAAAAGGACATTAACAACAAAAAACATAAAAAAAAACACAGATAAAAAGCATAAAAACATTTAAAATCATCGAAAACTAATAAAAATCATCGAAAATAGAAAAAAAAAACATCGAAAACAAATAAAAAACATCAATCACAGATAAAACACATCAAAAACGGATAAAAATCGTCGCAAACATATAAAAAAAAACATCGAAAACGAATAATAAAGCTTCAAAAACATACAAAAAAGCATCGAAAAAAGAAAAAAAACATCGAAACCAGAAAAACAGAGAAAAACATCTCTACTTAGTCGTATTTTGTGCATCATGTTACCCGATACCATAAATGAAAAACATTGCTTTGATTCGGTTTAGTTCGAATTCTGGAAGCTAGATCGTGCGAGAATCCTTTATCTGATCTTCGATTCACCGACGTCAGCTGAGTGGTTACGCTACGCGTCATACGCTATTGGGTTGTGACGTGACAGCGGTTAACAAAGCGCAGTCGGTAACGCGAATTCGAGCGCTTATGTACCCACTAATCGCGCGATCATTGCATATAACTAGCTGACTAGAATAATAACAAACGAAGCCGATTCGCTCGTATTTACGAGTTATTGCAAACGTCTAGTTATTTCTGCGTATGGGTCGTTATTTTTAAACACCGCTCAAAATATTTGGTGGAGGCGCCACCTTTATATCTGCACCCGGGCGTTTGTGCAGGTGTGACGTATCTGGATTTTATATGCAAATTAGGCGTGTTTCCGATAAAATTAGCAGCACTTTTGATTGTTGTGCTTTTGCTGAGTAACGCTTATACACAGTTGGTGGTAATATACAGAAACTGCAGACTATGACTATATACATTGCTCCAAGTATTTTTGTGGCGCTCATATAAGGTTACTGCACAATAATTTATGGCTATATACATAGACTATGGTTATATACATTGCTCAAAGTATTTCTGTGGCGCGCATGTAGAGTAAGGTTACTGTACAATATTTTGCACATGCTGGTTTAAAATACAGACATAGAAGCTTATACACAGGTAATGATAATGCAACACAATTTCGACGATCCTTAAATAAAAAGGTTGCATTTGTAGGGCGGCGCGTATACACAGTCAAGGATGGTAAACAGGAATTTGTAAGTTAATTTACCTTCACAAACTTAGCATTGATGCCCGGACAGACGAATTTTCTTAAGTATTGTATGACGGCGTTTATACACAGTCAAGGGTGGTAAAAAGGAATTTGTAAGTTAATTTACCTTCACACACTTAGCATTAATGCCCGGACAGACGAATTTTTTCCAGACCAAATCCCCCTTGTTGTA
>CH002034.1:23640-78658 GCA_000149265.1 Ciona savignyi | reverse complement strand
TAAAAACGTCCGTGTTTTTCAGTTAATTCCGTTCGGTATAGATGGTGCTAATTAAGGAAAGGCGGCAGTGTGTATGGAATAGGCTACGCAACTTAATGGCTTGTCGAGTATCGCTGCGTCTCCACTTAATCACCTTTCCTTCTGTCAAAAGCTTGCGCGAGAAGCGTATTGTGACGTAATAGAAGCACCGTCGATCAGGCGCAAAGCCCCGCAGGGCAGACAGCGCGAGCGATCAAAATAAACACAATATGACGTAATAATAAAAGACAGAGAGAGCGCGCGCGCGACAGACGGAGCGTGAAGTCGAAACAGGATCTACTGATTGTCCAAGTCACGTGGATAATAGACCTTGACGTCGATTGTAGTGGTTGACATACTGTGTCTTTGCTGTTAGTAGTATTACAGACATTTGCGTGTACAGTTGTTAACGCGACCGATACATATACCGAGTTCTATATACAAAAACGGTCTGAGCGATAATTTCAGCATTGGTTTAGCAACAATCCATTTAAAAATGATAAAATATTTGTAGCAGCGATTGCAGCCTTTGTGTGGGTGTAGTGGTAGCTCGTTATTATGAACACAATCTCAACGCGTTTGGTGTGCTGAACGTTTGTTGGCAGGACGCCATTAAACGCGTCAACACGTCTGACGATATCACGCGCGTGGGCTGCGCATGTGTGTGTGTGCGTGTTTGTGTGTTCGGCTTGCGTGGGTTTGAGCGGTCGGGCGTACCTTGCTTTCTTCGCTTACAATAAACGCTCTTGCTCGTTAACAATGGGATTGTGATGTCAGAAGGCGTTTCCTGCTGTGCTGAATGAACTGAAAGGCGCGGACGGCGATTATTACATCGGTTTCTGACGTAGAACGGGCACGGGGCTAAAATAATTCAATTGCAGCCCTAAGACACATCATGAATTATTCACGCGGATGGATTCGTGGCCGAAATTAAAATTAATCTTGGCCTGCGCTCCCGGGCGGCAGTGGGCTGATCACGTGACCGAATAAGGCAGACCTCCCGACCAGCGTGACGTCAGAACCGACCTGTTGGATCGATGACGTCTGCACCTCGGGTTGAAGGACTGAAGGAGGAAATGTGACTTTTGCGAGCGGCAAAGAGTGGACTATCGCTATGGGAGGCGGCGTATACAAACCGGCAGCTGTCGGTGGCGGTTCTGGCTTAATAGGCTATTCTAAGAGGACGGAGAAATCGCTAATGAACGCCCAATGCTTCGCTTTGGCATTAGCGGCGCGTTGTAATAAAACGATTGCAGTGGAATTACCGCACCTTCTTTGAAGTGTGCGGGGTGGAACTATTAACCCGTTCGCCACTCTGTGTTGATGATTGAATTAAAATGAAAGCAACAATGTGCATTATTAGCCAGGCTATGCAGTGGTGCAGGCGGTATCGAAAATTACACCTGTTGTCGTAGCAATCGATACAAATTCCTACACAAAACCCTCTATACCACATTGCACCGAAGTTATTATGGTTGCAAAACAATAAAAGACAACAATATACACCTTACAGGGCAGTTGCTGTAATTCTACAGCCATTTAGGTTACAAAGCATACCCATAGTAATCTTAAAGTCATAAGTTCTATTCTCACCCAAAGGCCAGATTTTTCTGGTCTACATTGTACGAATTAATATATTAGCATATAGTGTCTCTGATATTTAAAGTTATTTTAAAACAGTTGCGCGGGTCTTTTATCCTTTAATGCGTAAATGGTGATTCACTGATCATTCGTGAGTAATGCAAAGTAGCAATAATCCAATGTGGGAAAAAATATATGATTAAACGCATCTACCTACATGTATACACACATATTTTTATTTGATTTCATAGGTGAAATAGAACTCATTCAAATTCAAAACACCAGTCAGGGAAAAGTTTTTTGGACAAACCAATATACTCACTGCTGGGTTTTGTAGATGTTTTTGTTTTTTATTTCAACAATTCACATAACCACCCTAACCTATATCATAGCAACATGTTTAAAGGGTTTGGTAATTGGTAAAATTTAATGTTTTGATTTTTAGTTTAATTTTTTAAGGTTGAGGTAATTTTGAGCTAAATTGTTCTTTATTTCTAATTTTGTATTCACAACAAAGGAATCAAAATTTGTATTATTTATATACCAGTACAAATAGTATAAAATTCAGTCATTATTTTAAATCGGACAATAAGTCGAAAACTTAAATTTAACTCAGATTACTACTGAAATTTGGAAGGCAAAGGTGCAGAATTGACAACCCCTAAATTTACCCTATATGACCCCAGGTCACTGTTGGATTAGGATTGGTGAGTTTTTATTTAAAAAGGGATTAAATTTTACTTGCATTCTTGGTGTAATTTGAAAGGCAACAGAATTGACATTCTCAAAATTTACCCTATATGACCCTAGATTATTGTTTGACTGGGGTGTTGGTGAGTTTCTACTGAAGAAAGGATTAAATTTAACTTGCATTTGTAGTGTAATTTAAAGGCAAAGGTGCAGTATTGACATTCCCAATATTTAACCTGATATATAACCTCGGGTCACTTTACTATATGACCCAGGGTAACTTTACTAGGAGACCCCGTCAGGTCATTGTTGGGCCAGGGTGTTGAGTTTCTACTTACCCAGAACTGGGTTGAGGTGTGGGTGAGGTAATCCTTATGTGGGGTGACGACGGTTCGACTTTCATAGGGGGCCCTTGGGGCTGAGGGGAATCTGGAAAATTTACAAATTATTTCTGGAACTTGAATCGATGATAATCGCTAGCTAGTCGGTTGTGTCCTTGGGCAAGGCACTTTATGGACATTGCCTAACCTCAGCAGATTAATTGTTTCTACCAAATTGAAGGAAAGTTTCTATCATATACAACACACTACAATAGCTCCGGTAACCCGACGGTGGGCGGGAGGTGATCTGACGATCGCCCGTGTGTTAACCCCCTTGGTTTTCCCATTCACGGGGATAAAGATGAATATCCTATCCTAATACAAAGAATATTTGCTCTTTCACACTAAGGATAGTTGCAATAAAACTATAACATTTCTGTGCGCTTATGTTAGTAGATTTTGTGGTGCATATAAACTCTATTTGATTTTGTCTTTTATCTAAACTCTATAAACCCCAGAATTTTGCATGACTAAATTGGTTAAAAAGAAAACATTTTTTAAAAAATCGGATTTTGTTTTGAAAAACTTTACATTAGCAAAAATTAAAATTAAATTGTTTTTTTTTTCACATAGCTCTGATTAATAGGCCTAGATGATTTGAGCACAATTTTTTGTCCAAAGTGTGCTTTGTGTGTGATAATGCCACGGGAGTTTAGCGTCAGTCAATTAGCGTTTGGTAACACTTACTTCCAGAACAATCATACCCCCACATAATTACCAACAGACCTACGTCTACAACCATACGGTGCCAACAACCACAAAAATACCAGATCCTATGTACAAGACAGTTCCCAAGGGACACATTAAAGCTGTCAATGCAAAGCTAATGGACATTCACAACAGGAACTTTAAACAAACTGAAAAATATCACAACCATAAAATGTCTTTTCTTAATAGTGTAATGTAGCAGGCTGGATTATACCGATATATATACCGAATTCCTAATAGTGTAATGTAGCAAAAATGTTTCATTTTTTATACCACATTTTTAACAATTTAGAAAACAATCATAAATGGGCAAAATATCACTTTTGTGCGGACTATTTTATTATAGTATTTCTAAGATACTTTAGCCTGTGTACTATCAGAGAGAAAATGTCGTTGGATCTAAACCTTGTTCTAGCTAATCCATTGTATCATTGGAAAAGGCACTTTGCTGGCATTGCTTTTAAACATATTGGTTTAATTAATTAAAGCAATGTTCTTCTTAAAAATTAACAAGCGTATGGGCACTCTATTAACCAACAAGACAAGTGCAAAATATATGTTAGTACTATATAAACATACTATGCAAATCACCAAGAATGTAAGATAATGTTGTTATGCTTGAAAGTACAAAGTGCTGTTGTAGTAAATCAAGATATTTTGTTTTGATCCCAAGTTTTTCTTTTAAAGATGTGCGGTTTAATTAACTAAGTGTGAACCATCCATATCCACACATTCTACCCACACACCATATACTGCGTATACAAAATCTGCAATAGTTCAGACAGACATTAAGTTGCAGCATTATACTGGTATCTTATAGGTATCCACTTTTTATTTGTGTGGTTGTAAAGAAAGCATTTTGTTTGTGTGAAATTTTATAGTTGTATCAAAATTTAAAAATTGAAAGTCCAAGAAAAGTCCATTTATGCCAATATCTAGCTTAACAAAAAGATCAGTTAACATTTTCTTGGCATTGTTCTGTTAGTTCAAAATTATGGTTCACTAAATTTTAAACATCACTTCAATAGGTCATTACTTTGTTTAGGCACAAAGAGTAACATACAATGCTAGAGTTAAAAAGTCGGCTTTTTACAACAATCAACCGCTTTTTATGGCCTATCCCCACAAATTATATAACCGGTTATTAAATTTCTGTGAGTAACAGACGAAAAATGGTTAACCAGTAAATTATGTACTGATGCGTAGTCGGACAGTTTTAGTAGTAAATGACTAGGCCTATCCACATAAACAGTGTCAACTTTAATCACTGGAACTGAGGTTATAAGCTTACTGATGAAAATTATATATAAATTACATAACTTCCTAACTCATTGGCAAATACACATAATGCTCTTTAATTATAGATGAAAAGTTTGGTACCAAGGTAGTAAATTGGCTGGTTAAGACCGTAACAACACAGGAATACACATATACTCATGGTCAAAATGTAAACACTTTCACAAAAAAGTTTTCTCACATTGTATATTTCTAAAAACCTCCTATAAAATGTACATAAAAATCCTTCCTATAAAGTGTACATAGGGGATAAGTTAAGTTACCAAAAATTGCAAGAAAACACCGCTAAGGTTTTATAAGTGATGAACAAAATAGAGTGGGAAGACCATTTTTGTAAAAACTTTTTTTATAGTGGAGAAAGTTATTTTTACAATACTGGCAATGGGTACATTTACCCCCAACACCTAGTAAAATTGATTATTCATGGTACCCATGCAATAGCTCTGGCTATTATACAGATACATAGACATGATAAACAATATACTGGTATAGCCTCTCCATAATACCAAGTTAGGTAACACAACATAGATCAATTTTATTTTTTGTTTCTTTCGCTGCAGCATTAACCACCAACAATTCGAAAACACAAAGCATGACATTTATATATATATATATATACACCAAAACAAATATGACGTTAACGGGATATGAAACAATAAAAAAAACATAAATCAACTTACCAGCAGTTGGAGTTAAGTTAGCAGTAGACATAGCCGTAGCAACTATATTACTTGGAGATGGACTTGAAGTTTCCATTTTTCGCTTTATATAATCCAGAAACTCCAGTTCATCGCAGGTTACAATTATTGTAGTTTTCAACCCAGCTTTTTGCAGATTTCCTTCTAACTGGTAAAGAAAGTTTTTATTTGAAAAATGTTTTTATCTTTTTTCTATTCAATTTACTTTATTGTTGGATTTTTAAGCAGCACTAAATGCTAATAGGGAAGGCAGTAACAAAATTGAATAAAAGAAAACTTTTCAATGCATTTAACATAGACGTATGATTGATTAATTGGTGATAATTATCACTAAGGAATATAGATCTGTTAGATGGTGAAAAACATCATATTTTCTCAAAGTGGTAGTTAGACATCTGTCTGGTCCACATTAAGTATAGGCTACAAAACCATGATTAGAATAGGCTATTGTCTATATGTGTAATATAGGTCTATACACAATGCACTGCATTTACAATATCCTTTATAGATAGAAAGTTGATGTGTATGCTAAAAATTGCACCAAAATGAGAACTTAAATATGGCTTAAAATAAATTTAAACTGACAATAAAATATTTTATCCTATAAAATTCTAAAACAACAGTCATAAAAAAGTTGCCAGGTGTATTTATAGATAGGTATTGTAGTTTGTTTTTGTTATTACCTAAACTTAGCATGAATCATTTTAAACACTGGTTTTAACTTTATCAAAATTGGGAATCGCTTTGGTTTAATATTAAGCTGAGATTATAGGCCTATCATTAGTTTTGACTCATACTTTCATCAAACTAATCTTGTAACACTAACCTTGTCAAAGATTTACTATATTAAAGTTTGTTTCATTTGAAAACCACAAATTTTGGACTTGTTAATAATTAATCAAGCGAGTGTTTAGAGATTGATTTGATGGGCTAAATTCGTTTCAGTATATTACTATTAATGCCAAAGCGGAATAATTTTATTTATTTTAAAACCATAAAACGCAAATTACATTCAGAACTTAACAGCGTAAAATGCGTGGTGGTAAATATAATAATTTGCAATATAATCGTAGCATCTTTAAATTAGCCTTGCGGCTAGCTTGAGTTAAATCCATTAGTAGGAAACAGCTGATTTATTCTGCGTGGTCGCACTACTACGCTATATACAATGCGTGAATAGTCTTACAGGCTATTATTAAATCAAGTTTAACTTTGTTGCCTATACGGCTGTGTTTTAAGCTCAAAACCATACAAATATGTACTTTTATTGAAAACTATACTAACTTACTCTTATAACTAATCTAAATATGTTCTGCCGTTTTCTGACATAAAAAATATAATTAGAGCTATACTGTAATGCTTTACATGAGCAACGTAATTCACTTTAATTAATGTACTTTATACTTGAATTCGGATGTGTCCAACTTGATAAGGAAACTGTAGTAGCGGCGACTTGGCTTTGAGCGCTAGTGTTACTGCTGCCTATATCAATAGCGAGCAGACTAAAATACTGGAGATGCCTTCTATAATATACGAGTGGGCAGTCTTTCTCTGTCGACGTTCTACGGAGCAACATGATTATATGACGCGCCGTCGCGCACAGCCATGCACACGCAAAACGTGTGCGCGGCAACGCTACGCACACACGTTAAAAAACGTCAGCATTCATAAGGTCGTTGGAAGCGCGGTTCTAGGCGCGGCAGTGCGCATAAGTTAAAGCGACCTAATACCTTTTTCGGACTAGTTTTCTCAAAAATATGCAACGTATTTGATGAATACCCCGAAAACCAGACCTTAAAAACCCACGCTTAGTTTTAACGGAAGAATACGGCAACTATTATTCATCAAATAATGGTTTGATTGCTTTGTAAATGAGTCATAATCGTGACAAAGTCACAGGTTTCCATATAAAGTAGTTCAAACAATAAAAACTCGTGAGGCGTTGTAAACAAAAGCAAACATATTGGTTAAATGCGGCAAGATATTAGTTAGTATCAAGCCTATTTACCCCACGTTTTTACAGATTGACATTTAACCTAACAGTTGCAGATCAACCGATTAATCAATCGTATTGCGTCATCGAACCACTAACCGAAAGGTTATCGGTTGGAAACTGGTCTCAGCTGGTTTCAATAAAATAGAATACGATCCAAACCCGTCTTGAAGAATTCGAAAGTTAGCTCATTTAAAATAGCTCGTAAAGAGGTTCTAAATTCCGCCGGATTAGTCTGATGGTTTAGTGCGTCGCCTTTTAGTCGACCGGTTACTGATTCGAAACTGGTAGCTAGCTAGTCGGTTGTGTCCTTGGGCAAGGCAGTTAACGAACACGGTCTTACCACAGTGAATTAATGGGTTCTAATAAATTGAAGAAACGAGTGAATCATATATACAACACACTGCAATAGCTCCGGCAACGCGACGGTGGGTGCGAGATTATCTCACGATTATACGTATGATAACGCCCTTGCGTTTTCCTATTCACAAAGATAAACATGAATTCAATATCTCAAGGAAAACAGTAGTTTTACCACATCATAATTGCATTATACTAAGGAAAGAACACGACTGTAAACCCCATTTATTTTATTTTTAATCGAGACAAAGTTCGAACCCACGATAGGCTCGTCCCTAATATCGTTGTTTTATAGTCGGTATATTTATTGGTCGCCCTAACCATTCGGCCACACAACTAAAAATCGAACCAATATAATTCTAACCGCATAAGTCCATTTTTTACTGAGCCAAGTTTCGAACCCATGGTGCGCTCGTTACTCGGACCGTTTTTGTATAGCAGTAGGTATATGTATCGGTCGCGTTAACCATTTGGCCACACGACCGTACAGCAAAAGTCCACTTATACCCGCTATCGCCATGTGATATAACGGCAAAATCTAATAACTCGGTCAAAAGTCGAAAAAACATGCACGCAAGAGATAAATAACACCTACAAGTCCAAGAAAAGCAATAGAGACGGATAAACCGATAAATGCACCCAACCCAGCACCCCCTGTTTATAGTAACAACAAGATTCAGTTCAAATTCGTGGGCAATTGCTTCCGACCTTTCGCGAAGATAAGGTACCACGAACTGCCATAAACATTGATTAGTAAGAGTGAAAGTTCAGTAGTTTTCGTGAAATACCACCAAATCTCGAAATCGACACGAAATGTTGTTGTTTTTTTCTAAAATATATATTTTTTTATTTTTTTACAAATGAAAGAACGCCAAACTAGTAAAAAATGAAAGCGAGACACTATAGCGAAAAATGTAAAAAATGTAACACAATTACAGTTAAAAATAGTAAAAACTGTTTACAAAACACGCAAAAATTAAAGTTTAACTTCCCAATATAAAGCACTCGCTTTCTGGTTTTCAATATTGGGTAATAACTATAAATACACAATACGGCGGTTTAGGCGTAAAACCATCAGCGCAATTTAGTTGGGCAGTCTTCGTAGTGACGCACATCGTATATGCTAGCTAAGACTGCACAGCGGCTAACCCTTAAAACAGAGAATCAATTTCCGTCGGGGTTGTTTATTGCCTGAGGATATTAATATCGCAAAAAAACAAGTGGACGGTAGGTCATGGGTAAAAATAGCGGCCCCTGAAAAAGCAAAATATTATGTGACTAGGTGGGAATGCGTAATAACAGACCTGTTAGTAAATAACAGGCGAATTGATCCGTAAATAGTCAGTTATTTTCCGGCTGCAAAGGCACCTTTCTCAATAAAGCGACCCCGCGAACACGGCCTACGTAGAAAACGGCAGCAAACACTTCGAAAAATCGATTTACATCTTGAAGAAATTTATTCGAATCGACAAATAAACGACGTGGAAAGGTTACTTTAAATTATGCAAAAACAATTTTCAGAACCATCATCTATTCCAAGTTTCTTCAGTTTTATATTGACTGTTGCTTGATTGACAGATTGATTAACGCGACTGATTCTTACACACGCGTTTGATGAAAACGAAAGTGATGAAAAATACGACCGAGGTCGCATCCTTAATAGGGCACTGTCAACTGAACTGTGGCTTAACCGTTCGCTAATTTTGCTGCAATTACTGTTTTTTACCGGGCTTAGTTTTGAACTTACTATATTTCGAACACTTTACTAAGTTTTTATTTAGCAGATCTAAGTTTCGAAGTAATCTTTACCAAGTTTCGAATTCTTCTTTATACATAATTTTGTACATGAATCGGTCGCTCTCACCATTTGAACGCACGACCGTTTAGAATTATTGATTTTGATCTAGATCTAAATGCTGTGTGGCCAAATGATCACCATTAACGACTCCATACACAGAGAAAACTACACAGAAACTGACTTAGCAAGAGTTGTAGTGGTCCTGGGCTCAATGTTATGACCGGTAAAATGCCTTTTATTTAATTAACCTCAATTTTAGGACAAATAGACTATCTAGCGACCAGTTTCGTATCCGCAACCTTTAGTCTGAAAGCCGGCGCACTTAACCACCAGACTAATCTGACGGACATATTTGATTTTGATCTAAATCGAAACTAGTTCTGTGGTGTAGTATGATGTACCCGGTAAAAAAAGACCCTGCATTAAATTAATCTTAAGTCTACATGTTTTGCATTCTTTAAATATGCTTTGCCCCAGGACAAACAGATTAGCTAGCGAACAGTTTCGAACTTACAACACTTCGATCGAAAAGCGACGCGCTAAGCCACCACGCTTTAGCTCAATATACGTATTAATCATATAAAATAAGTGATGGGCAAAAGGTAAAAATGAAATGGATAATTTTTCATAGGTTTTACGATAATGTACATTTGTTTTAAATATTACATTTGCAAAACCATGTCATTTTTTTAACGATTGTCATTTTACCATTTTATTTATCTAAAATTTTAAAATATTTATTTCTTGTTATAAACGACGAATCCATTTGGATCGAAAATAAATGAACAAAAAATAGTCGCATTCTAATCAATCCCTTAAACTGCTGTAAAAGTATGCAGTTCAAATATTGTCTCTGGAGGTTAAAGTTGGACGAAAACGTGTTCAGTCAGCAACACGATTAGAACGTAATTTCCTTCCAGTACTTTGTCAGCATGCATTTGTCGGTTTGTTATAAGATGACGTTTGGCTCGCCACTAACGGGCGTGAAATGTCTGACCGATTGAACTGGTAGTTAGTGCGACGCCTTTTAACCGATGGGTTGCAGAACTTGTCGCCAGTTAGTCGGTTGTGTCCTTGAGCAAGGCACTTAACAAAAATTGCCCTAACCCAGCGGATTAATCGGTTCTACTAAATAAAAGGAACGTGTGAATCACACATAACACGATGAGCGACGTAATCTGACTGCCCGTGTGTTAATCCCCTTGGGTTTCCCACTTACGGGGATAAACATGAATGTCCTATCCTTAAGAACGATTGGGGGGAAACTGCTCACTAACATGTGGATTGGTGTACGGTCGTATGACCAAATGGTTAGCGCCACCGATACATATACATAATCCTATGCATAAACGGTCTTAGGGACGATCCTGCCATAGGTTCGAAAATTGGCTCGTTAAAAAAAAATAAAAAAATATAGGATTGGTGTTTGGGCTGAAGTTAGAGTTAGGACTATTTTTAAGGTTTAGATTTGTGAGTTAGATTTAGTTTTTATAGTTTTAAAGAACAGTTTTTCTCTTTTTCCTCCTTTAGGATTCCAATTGGACATCACTAAAGGGCGGAATAAAAGGACGGATGAAAGAAAGGAAAGAGTTGTCTAAAAGTATGAAAATATTTCTTACTTAATTATGGACATATAAACACTAATCTTAAACCCATAACTAAAACTGTAACCCTAAAGCCCTATGATCTTCCTTTAGTACACGCATGGGCAACATGCGTTCCACAGGCCGGGCCCGTGAGAGGATTTTGACCGGCCCGCAGATTGTATCCAACCATACCCTGTACTTAAAATATTGAATAATTATAATATTCATTAATAATATTCATCTAATAATCCGGCCTACCAAGAATTTCATTTACCCACACCTGGTCCGTTGATTAGAGAATTTGCTCACCCCTGCTTTAGTGAGCGGTTTTCTCCCTTCCTACTTTTCCGCTTTTTAGTTTTCCCTGAAGTGTTGGTGTCTATGTAACGTATGTAATGCACACCATTTTATTTTAAAATTGTTGGTGGTAAACGCTGCAGCGAAAGAAACAAAAACAAAAAAAAAAACGCTGCAGCGAAAGAAACAAAAATAAAAATTATATTGTATTGTACACCATTGCAATGGTTAGCAAACTCCACAATATTTCATTTAAAACATCGCCAGTAACAGAGATATTACTGGTTCGAATCTTACCTCAGTACTTAAAGCAAAATAAACATTTACACAAAGATTTTGTTTAAAACGATTATAATATTCTCGAGTCTTTTAAGTTTAATTTAGTAAAATAATTTGATAACTTCATTATATTTTCGTATGTTTTGCCGTATTAAGTTTTGAACCCATTATGTGTTCGTTCCTAACTTCATAAGACCGTTTTTGTATAAAAATTGGTTTGTGTATAGCCTTAACAATTCGGCCAAACGTCCGTGCTGTTCGTCAGATCACTCTAGTGGTTTAGTACGTCGCATTTTGGCCGAAGGGTTGCGGGTTTGAAACTGGTCGCTAGCTAGTCGGTTGAGTCTTTGGGAAAGGCACTGAACGGACATTGCCTGCAGATTAATGGGTTCTACCAAATTAAAGGAACGTGTGAATCATACACTACACAACACACTACAATAGCTCCAGTAACCGGACGGTGGACGAGAGGTGATCTGACGATTGCCCGTGTGTTAATCTCCTTGGTTTTCCCATTTACGGGGATAAACATGAATATCCTATCCTAACCGTAGTATATTTATATGTATAACAGTCTTTAGTACCTGTTATACTACAACTTTTGTGTGGCCGAATGGTTTAAATGGCAACATTATTTAAAATCGAAATTCCTTACCCCCTTGTCATAATATCGAAACTTACCCCATTAAAAAGATAAATCGCCCAAATACAATATTGTTAAAAAGAATGGCTAACGGATTCGCATTATATTCATAAACACGAGTATTGGTTGACCCTTGCAGTCCAGGCTAAATAAATTGAACCCAATAAAAGAACCAGAACGTAAGATAGTCGATACGACATACATATAAATTGAATTTCTAATGTAGCGATCGAAAGGCGCCGTTCCAACGTTAAAATAGTAGAAAGTGTAAACAATATGATGTATGATGTCATAAGTATGACGTAGGGGTGAAGTAAAAAAAGAAAAAGGGAAGGAGGGTAACTGCTTACTAAAATAAAGAGAAGGTGTTTGGGTTAGTTCTGGGGTTAATATCAGTGCTCATTGGTAAGGTTACAATAAATTGTCCATACTCAATTTACCTTTTTTAGCTGTCCAATTAGTCTGGTGGGTTATCGCGACCCTATAAAGCCGAATGGTTGCAGATTCGACACTGGTCGCTAGCTAGTCAGGGGTGTGTCTTTGGGCAGCTAGTCGGAACTGAGGATTTTTGTTTAAAACCTCGCAGGTTCGAAACCTGGTCGGTAGCTAGTCAAAGCTATTTTCTTGGGCTAGGCATTTAATAAACATTGCAAACTCGGCGGAATATTACGTGGGATAAATAAGCCCAAACTCAACATTGTAGTTGGTTGTTTCTAGAGAAATGCATGATCATGTGATGCTATGAAAAAATTATAAAACTGGTCGCTATAGCTAGTCAGAGCTGTATCCTTGGGATTGGCATTTCACGAACATTGCCTTAACCTGGCAGAATATTGGGTGGGATAAATAAGCCTAAACTGAACAATATATTTGGTTCTTTCTAGAGAAATTCATGAAACTGGTCGCTATACAAAATGAAACTGGTCGGTAGCTATAGTCAGAGCTGTATCCTTGGGCTATATATAGGCATTTAACGGACATTGCCTGAACTCAGCGGAATATTGGGTGGGATAAATGAGTCTAAAATCAACAATATATTTGGTTCTTTCTAGAGAAACGCATGGGAATGAGGTCATGTAAATCAGGAACCGTATATCCACGGTCAATTGAACTTGAGTTATTTATTTTCACACGGTACAATATGACATAGTAGGCAATAAATCCGACATCGATAAAAACAGCGGAAAAATGACGTAAGGAAGCGAGAGCATGACGTGTACGATTCACACGTCATGTCCGGGAGATCAGGTTATCTGATGGTTAGTTGAACGATCTTCTTCGCGAATTCTTCGGCCGCTTTTCTTGGATCAATGTCCTCATATATTGTGTCCTCTTCTTCGGAGGACTCGGAAGAGTCTTCCCAGACCTCTTCCTTCGAACTGGAAGCGGAGGATTCCGTTCCTTCCGAGGACGGAATTTCGGGATATTTCGTTTCGATTTTCGAGTCTCTCGCACTGTCTTGTGCGGCCTCTGACGGATGTGTGACGTTATTATTTCTTTCCGTTTGGTGATGCTCTTCCTCGTACGTCGTTGAAAGGCTGGTGTGGTGAAGGTGGGAATAGGAAAAGGATTTTTGCGGGGGATTACCCTGTATTCGTGGGATCTTGTTCACGTGCTTGTACGTTTTGACGCGTTTTTTGACGGAAGTGGTGGAGAAAACGTGCGGAATAATCGGAAGGTCGATTGAAGACTTCTCACTCTTTGTTTTGATGAAAGCGGAGGGTTCAACTTGACGGAAGGAGCGGTATAACTGCTCGAATATGAACGCAATCTCCTCAATCGATTCCCGCACTGTTATATTAAAGTAAGGTAAAGTAGCTGAATGTCTTAGCTGGTTTAAGAGTTTCGTTTTTATTATTTTTTTGTTTCCACGATGAACCTTTGTTACAAATTTGGAAAACGGAAAAAACGGCAAAACGACACAAAAATTACACTAAGCCTCAAGAAAAGTGTGCGGTAATAGTCGAAAGGTTGTGGGATCAAAATCATCCACTGGCCGGTCAGGTGTGTTAATGGACAAGGCACTTAACGGACGTTGCCTGAACAAATTAGATTAATTGGTTAAAAGAAACTAAAAGAACGTCTCAGTTATACACAACACAGTGCAATAGCTCCGGTAACCCGACGGTGGGCGCGAGGTGGTCTGACGATTGCCCGGTTTGTTATAGTTTTTCATTCTCTGGAAAGCCCGTGTGATAACACTTCCCTTGTGTTTTACCATTTATATTAATATTATTTTATTACAGCAATATAACAAAATTAAAAATCACAGTAAAAGTAATGTTCCTGTATTTTATCTTTAAACTTAAAACAACTAGGGTAGACAGTCTGTAAAAAAGGTATAAAACCAATGTTTTTTCGCAACAATCAATCCCAACCTGATATCTCGTAGAACTAGTATATGGCAATATTAACAATTAAAAGTCACAATGAAAGTAATGTTTCGGTTAAATTTTATTCTTAAACTTAAAACGCAAGGACACAAGGTATAAAACCCAAGAAAACAGTTTTTTTAACAACCAATTCCAATTTTCAAAACCTGATATCCCGTAAAAAACATTTATCACAACAATATAAAACAGACTGAAAAAAAGAGAGTAAAAGTAACGTTTCTTGCATTTTCCGCCACCCATGAAAATAAAGCGCAGATACACGAGGTATAAAATACAAGAAAACAGTGACTTTTTTAAAATAATCAACTCCAACCTGATATTTCATAGAACTGAGCTCCAAGGTCCTTGGCGAGTTTCTCACCCTCCGCGCGCGCCACCATGCGGTCACGATCGAGGTCGTTTTTATTCCCCACGATGGAGATTGGAGTATTCTGTGGAATATTATGGTATTTTCACTTAACCGGTCGTGTGGCCGAATGGCTTACGCGACCGATACATATACCGACTCCTATATAAAAACGGTCCAAGTGACGAAACTTAGATCGGTAAAATAAAAAATTCTTTTAACGGTCG
Source organism: Ciona savignyi (assembly GCA_000149265.1). NCBI lineage: Eukaryota > Metazoa > Chordata > Ascidiacea > Phlebobranchia > Cionidae > Ciona > Ciona savignyi. The sequence continues at coordinate 63,365 of CH002034.1, read as the reverse complement.
TGTGGGCAAATGGTTAGCGTGACCGATACATATACCGACTCATATACAAAAACAATCTTAGTACCGAGCCCATCATGAGTTCAAAACTTGTCTCGGTAAAAAAACACGCGTGTTATAGTAAACTGTGTTCTATGCGCTCAAGTACGGTGGACAAATGGTTAACACAACCGATATATACAGACTCCTATACATAAATGGCGTTGACAAACCCATCATGGGTTCACAACTAACCCCGATAAAAACAAAACTAACCCCGATAAAAACAAAACTAACCCCGATAAAATAAATAAAATTACGCTTGGCGAATTATAAGTGTTAAGCTACCCATATACTAGTCGAGTTGCGCTAACCGTTATTTGACCACACAATATATTATTTGCTATTAGGCTAAGTTTCGAACCTATGATGGGCTTACCGCTAAAATATTTTTTATTCAAAGTTATGCCGAAACAGATATTAAAAACAAATTTAATATTTTTTGCCGGTCTTAGTTTAGAACCCATATTGGGTTCGTTGCCAAGACTGTTTTTACATGATGTAAGCCGGTATATGTATCGGTCGCGTTAACCATTCGACCACACGACCGTACAAATAATTTAATCTATCATGAAATCGCAAGTCTAAAGGAATTTACAAGCAAGAAAGATCAATTATTAGCAAGTTCTAAATAAGTATATTATTTTAACTGGGCTTGTTTCGAACCCATGAAGGGGTTATTACTGCGACGGTTTAAATAAATAAATTGGGGAAAACTAAAAGGAGGGAAACTGCACACTAAAATAAAGATTATGACATTAGGGTTAGTTTTAAATATGGGGTTCGAGTTAGGGTTAGTTCTGGGGTCGAGATTGGTGTTTAAGAAAGAGTTTATATTGATTGAGCAGTTTTCCTCTTTCCCCCCTTTTAGTGTTCCGCAATAATTGGTGAAATAATCGGTCGATTTAACCATTCGGTCACATAACCAGTTTTAAAAACTTAATTTGCCTAAAAAACTGCAAATGCAAATTATGGTAAAATGTACCATAAACAGAAGGAATTTACCTCCATACTTATTTCGATGGTGATTTTGATCATGTTTTAAAAATCTTCGAAACATAATTTTACGACAGTTATCAAAGTAGCAATTTTCGACCCAGCATTGGGCTATCTCCCTCGTACGAGTCGGCTTAAAAAAACTTCAAAAGCGGCTTAAATGCCACAACCCGGTTATTTTTAAGGCGCTAATGGTCTTACCTTGTGCCCCGCGTTTGCAATGGTATGCGAGACAAGAAATTTGAGTCTTGGTATTTCTGCGAAGCTCTGGCGGTCAGTGATAGAGTACACCAACACGAACGCGTCTGCCCATTTGATCTTTTCAAGCATAATTGCGTTGTTTTCTTCCTGTAATGAGTGATTTTTATTGCCGGGCAGTTTCGAACCCAAGACCACTGGATTTCACGCTAAATTCATTTTTTGTATGTTGTGTATGTAAAAGGAGAGGTTAACATATCGACCACACAAATTTAAGGTATTGTCGTTTAGGGTAAAACTTCCAACCCTAGACCACTGGATTTCAACCTTTCGGTTGAAAGGCGACGCACTTAACCGTTAGACCAACTGGCCGGACCAATAATGTCCAAAGTGTTTAGAAAACTAATTTCGCATTATATTTGCAAGTTATTTAAGTTAAGTACAAATTACCACACAACCATTTATTCGCTTTGTTGTGCATTTTGCTAAACCATGTTATGTAAATCTTGTGCTATCGGATTTCATCGATCTATTCTCCTAACTAAATTGATGTTTTTAACATTCAAACATTCAGATAATCTTGATTTTTATTTAGATAATCCTGATTATCATCGTGTACATATCATTAAGTTCACTTGACTATACGGATGGTAGCCATGGGTTAACGCGACCGAAGTATGTGCATACAGCCTACTAAAACGTATTTAGTGAAAGATCCAATGGTTTTGGGTTCGAAACTGTTTCTAGGTGGGTATATAATAAACGAAAATTTGTGTGGCAGAATAGTTAAGAGCAAAAAATTAAACCTAAAAAATCGGACATTTGTTAAGATGTATAACCTGGAAAACGTTTAGTTTATAGACCTAAGAAATGTAATAATGTATCACAAAATAATAAAATTGTGGTCAAATTTCTATAAATTTGCCAAAAAAGCAAAAAAATATGAAATTTTTGGAAATAGTTACCACAAAACACAAAAACAAACTAAAAAATAAAATTTTTGGAATAGTTACCGCAAATCTACGCAAAAGGCAAACGATCTTTACATTTCTTGCACGATTAATTGGAATTAGGTGGGCGAGTCGGTACTTAAACGAGATTATCTGGACTAACCTGTCCCGGTGTGTCCATAATCTCATAGAAAACCGGGTAATTAGGTGGAACGATGAGAGCGCGCTGGTAGATGCTTTCTGGAAGAGAAATTGAACTTTGTAATCTTGGTAAGCTGTTACAGGTCGTGTGGCGAAGGTAAATAGGCAAATACAAATACCGATGTGTATAAAACGGTCCCAACGGTCTTAGGGATGAATCCTAAGACCCATCATGGGTTCGAAACTTATGTCGGTAAGAAAGGAAGATAGACAAGATACCATTTATATACCGATTTTTTTTATAAAAGGGCTTTAGTGACTACCCCATAATAGGTTCGAGACTTAGAGCTACTAACACGGATACAGTTTGTTATTTAAAAACGTATCCACTGACGGGTCCATCGCCGGTTCGAAATTTGCGCAGAAAAATAATTTTACAGAAAACAGCCGTGCTTGTAACTAAGACCGTTTTTTATATAACAATCGGTGTATATCAGTCACCATTTGGCCAAACTTTATATTCACATATAGTGTAAATGCATAGCATACTGTAATAACTTAAATACTATGAAAATGTGGCGTTCTCAAACAGTTAAGCACATGACTTACTGGTAAACCCGTGTGACTTTCAATGATTATCAATACCCCAAAACGCGACCACACGCGGATAATAACTGGGTAACCGGACTTTTCAAGCGACAATTTCAACCGAAAGGTGATTTAGTCTATTACGCTCGGACGCCCTCGAAATCCGCCCATGGTTCCAAAGCTTATACTGTGCGTAGCAACGGATCTCGCAAACGAAACAAAATCAAAACCACACACCGATTCTACGTCATCGGCTTACTTAAACAAACCCAACAAGCTGCTTATTAGGAATCATGCTTGGGCTTTTCATGCGTTATTTAAGCTCATATGATTAGTGTGTGGAAAGGGGGGGGCATATAACAACTATTGCGCTTATTGCTACCAGCGGTTAAAAATTGCTCGACACTTAAGCCTAGCACCTGTTTTTTAACACCTCGCGCCAAATCGTCCAAAACAAAAACAAATCTGCAAAAAATCGTCCAATTTCGCACTGTTTGTGCGAAAACATATTTTTCGCGTTTTGGGAGGTATTTTTGAACTAGACTTCGAGTCTGTTCGTAACCGACATTTTGTTTTTGCTGTTTTGATCATTTAACTACAAATCATTAAAAAAAAGATAAAATTATTAAAAATGGATCAATAAACAGAAAATTATTTAAAAAGCGGTTAACTACAGAAAAAAACGGATAGAGCTATGTAAGGAATTTATCTTTCACCTGACAAATTTAAAATTTGATTTTTTTATTGGATCTGCTGTCGGACGAATTTGTTTGTATTGCCTGTCACCTATCACAGTCAACTGTGCCAGCAGTACCGGACATTGAAAATACCTCGCGTTTAGAGCTATATAATACAAGTATAATGCTGGATTGGTTGTTTGTACTTGCTTTAACGCATAAATATGTCGACCTAGATTAGTTATATTTCATGTGATTGTTTGGCGTTTATGAGCGAACAATGTCTGTTTGATGACGCTGTCGTCAGCGGATATTAAGACATGCAACTGTTTTGGACTGATTAAACGGGTGCTGTAATTTAAAATAGCGCATGCATAAAACGAAATCTTCTTTATCTTTTTGCCAAGTTAACACTATTAACATAAAAGCTGTGTTAATATTGCATGACATGTTAAAACGTGTACGGTCGTACGGCCGAATGTAAACGCGACCGATACATATACCGACTTCTATACAAAAAGGAGTTTAAGTAATAAGCACCTACGGTTCGAAACCTATAGCCTGGACAAAAATGTTAAAAGTTTCAATACGGTGAAATGAAACGCAGTAATATAGAAAAAATAAAACCGAAAAGTAAAGAGAGAGTACGCATAAAATAAAAAAAGTTTATTTTAAATCTTCCTATCAAAACAATACAAAGCTAAATAAAAGTTATATTTACACATACACCGTTTAATACATATGGGAGGATTATTTATTGGACCAGTGGCCTTTCTAAGCTAAGTCATGAAAAGTCAAAAATATATTCACACACGAGATATTATTCTCAATAAAATATCTACTTAACGGAAATACGAACGTGTTTTCAATTAAATAAATGCGAAAAAACATCCTTTAACTGCCCAAAACCAGATTAAACCCCTACAAGTTTAAACTTGCGAATAAAAGTATAATGGCTATTTTTGGTGGCTTTTATATACGGATGGTTATTTTAGATCTAATTAAAAACTCGCATGTCTGTCGGTGCGGATTATTTTTCAGCCCATTTCAAATATAAAGCGGAACGGAAATAAAAAAATATTGAAAATCATTTTAAAAGGGTCAATTGAGTGATGGGTCTATAGCGGTAAATAAAACAGAGTGTGGTAGGGGGTTGGGGGTTACGGTGGGTGGGTCAATCAATCGGCGAAGATTAACTATTAGAAAACAAAACTCCAAAAATTCCGTTGAGTTTTGGGATTTCGTAAACATTTGGGTAGTTGCTAATTCACAATTATTGGTGGAATACTGGTGGGGCGATTGCAAGGGTAAGCATGAGTCTGTATATGAAGGAGTTTATCATACGGGCAATCGTTAGACTACTTTGCGCCCACCATTGGGTTACCGGAGCTATTGCAGTGTGTTGTATATGATTAACACGTTCCTTTAATTAAGTAGAATCCATTAATCCTCTGGGTTCAGAAGATGTCCGCTAATTGGCTTAAAACGCAAGAAACGCTTCCAAACGGGAAATCGTCAGATTACCTCGCACCCACCGTCGGGTTATCGGAGCTATTGCAGTGTGTTAAATACGATAAAGACATTGCCGTATTTGCTGTTTTCCTATTAAACTAGGTATACATTATTTAGTTTATACCAGTGATTTTCAAATGGTGCGCCGCAAGGGTTAGCTAGCTGCGTCACACTTGCATTTCGTAAATTTACTACAAAATGCGCATAGAATCCATAGATCATAAACTACTAAATGCTTAGTGTCTAGTTCGTTCTTTTCCATTGTAACATTAGTTTTACATTAACTTCCGAAAAGCAAGAGCGCTCAATATACAGTAATTTTGTTGTGGGGAAAATTCGGTAATGAAATTATTTTATATTGTCTGACTTCCCATGCAAAATGCGCCCGTTCGTTTCTTAATTGGTCTCGGGTACGCCACGAAGTTAAAAAAGATCGAGAACCACTGGTTTATACCATAACACTCCAGTTACCATACTACAACACCACTTGGAAACATATTATAGATTAATTGCCCTTAGATTACAATATTAATAAAGCATCTGGGTATGTGGGGTTCGTCGTATAGACTTGGGACCATAGTTATTATTACTTGCGAAAAACTAAGTTTTTGAGCACGATATTGAAAATCAATTAAATCGCTTTCACGGTAACCCGTCAGTAATTGGGCAAAAGGTAAAAAGATCGTTGGTGGTATAGTTGTTATGCGTGACAAATTCACTACCGTATACGACCACAATTATGCACCGGGCATGGAGAAAACAAAAAAGAGGGAAGAAGGCGGGAAAATAACCTCCAAAATAAGGATTATGACATTTAAAGATATTTTACAATATATTCACCAAATACTTTTTTTTTGGGGGGGGAATAAAAGTTGGGTAGGAGCAAAACTACAAACCAAAATAAAGATTAGGGCGTTAAAATTACGGTTGGGGTTAGACTTATAGTTAGTTCTTGGGTTATGACTTGTGTTTAAGGCAGGGTTAAAAGTACTTTCCATATAGTTTTAGTAAGAATCAATATCGTTTCCCTCCTTCCCCCCTTTTAGTAATGCCCACCGTACAAGGTTAAAGACACGGAGGCGTTTCAACGCGAGTATTTTTCGTAGAAATTCTTGAGTTTCACGGTCCATGTGAAAGGTACACAAACACTAAGATTTAGAAACGCAATTTTAAATATGTCCTCTCGCCGTTGCGCCCTTGCTTAAAGCTATATACATTAATACTACTTTAAAATATAAAAGGTAAATGCTTATGTGTTAATCATTCTGTTATGACGTAATAATGCGAATTAATAGGGGTTGGTTGGTTTAACGCTGTAGATATGTACACATGTGAACAGTTTGTGTATAAATGTGGCGTAGATGGACAGGTGGTGTTCTTATCAAGGTTGATTTGTGTGGATATGTGTATGGTAGGAAGTTTGGTAATGTGGCACAGGTGGTGTGCTTATTAAGGTTAATTTGTGTGGAAATGTGTATAGTAGGGAGTTTGGAAATGTGGCGCAGATGAACAGGTGAAAATAAAAAAAATATACTCAAAAAATTAAAAACTATGGACAATTAGCATTGAATATTTTTAAATACGGCGCATTTAAAAATAAGGTGCATAAGGGTGGCGCGCTTATTAAGTTTGGTGTGCTAACATGTATGTATGTATATAATTTAACCTTTAGGAATAACACAGTTGTGGTATGCTTATCAAGATAAATTCGCACACAAATTCATGCGTAAAGATATAACGCCGATAAAAACAGTCCAAAAGTACAGGAAAAGAGAATGGGTTAGCTGAAAGTTATGCTTAAAATTAAAATATATTGCATTAAACTATTAAATCTGGCTATTTCTTAAGATTTCTATTTTTTTAAATATTGGTGTAAATAATTACAAATTTTGACGATATTCAAGTTTTTTAATACAGTATTAAGTTTAACGAGCACGTCATGTTTTCTCCGTAATACAATGAGTATTCACTGACGTGTTTTAACTACAGCAGTTTTGCCGTTTAATACTGTCTCCTTAACTTGAAATAACTGTTCTATTCTTCTTTAATGTAATAAAGGAGCAAAAGATACACTAGACCAGTGTTTCTCAAATGGTGCGCCGCAAGGGTAAGCTAGGTGCGCCACACTTGAATTTCGTAAATTTACGACAGAGTGTGCATAGATCATAAACTACTAATGGTTAGTGTCTATTTCGTTCTTTTCCATTGTCACGTTTTGAGTATTTATTTATTTTTTTTTTTTTTTTTTTTTTTTTTTTTTTTTTTTTTTTTACCGAGCCAAGTTTCGAGCCCATGATGGGCTCGTCACCAGGACCGTTTTTAGTATAAGAGTCGGTATATGTATCGGTCGCGTTAACCATTCGGCCACACGACCGTACACGTTTTGAGTATTTAGCATATTGTTTTGACTTTCCATGCAAAGTGCGCCCGTTCGCGTTCGTAATTGGTCTTGGGTACGCCACGAGGTCAAAAAGATTGAGAACCACTGCACTAGACTAATCATCCACCATTATTAAGTGACAATATGTTAAAAATCACATTACTTACCAAGTGTTGGATCATAATCACCGATAAACCTCTTTGTGATGAATCGAACGTTGAATGCTGTGGGAATATTGCGTCACAAATACAATTTAAAAGTTACGTCACAAATAAATGTTAAATAAACGGTTTGATATCTACGTTCTATGTAACCAATGTATCCAATGTTTAGTCGTTTAGCGCATGTCGGGTGCCGTACCGTGACGGTTAACGCATGTCCAGTGCTAAACGTTCAATTTAACTATGTGTATGGTATATTTAGTTTAGGCCTGGGCGTTTTTGCATATAATTCGATATATATATATATATATATATCGCTATAAAACAGAGAGTTATAACACGGGTATATTTGTCTGATTACCTCATGCCCACAGTCGGTTTACCGTAGCTATAACTCAGTGCGTTGAAAAAGAGTCAACTTAAAAAATGTAAAGTCATTTTACCTTAAAAGGAATATTGGGACAACAGTTGGAGCTTAGATTGGGGTTAGGTCAGGGTACTTCCCGCTTTACTAAGTGTCCATTTTTTATTGTCCAATTATTGTAGTGTTAAGACAGTCTGGTACGGTCGTGCGGCCGAATGGTTAACGCGCCCCGATATTTTAACCGATTTCTATACAAAAACGGTCTTAGTACCGAGCCTATCATGGGTTTGAACCTTACCCCCCTAAAAAATAAAAAATAAGTAAAAAACAAAACAAAAAACAAGTCATTCTGCCTAATCACTGCGGCGGAATTTCGACCGGAAAGTGACTAAACTGTTTCCTCTACGGTTGATTTAGCGGCACGACAGCAACCGCAAAATGACGTTTTTAACACCCTCATGTTTAACCCCCTATTAAAGCTGGGGTTGGAAGGGTCAAGCACTGTTACACTTTCAGGATTTTTAAATGGACAGTGTTTTATTTTCGTGTAACGCTCGATAAGCTAAGTAAATATTAAACTTGTGTCCGAAGCGGTCAAAAGGGTTACGTTGTAAAAATTGTAATTGGAAAATGTTTTATTTTTGCAACGCGGTCGTTAAGCCAAGTAAACAATGGCGTAAGTGATCTATTGTTTGGCAAACAATGTTTTTCCCATAGATTTATGCTAGGCCTATTGTATACGGATTCTTCACAGTATAAAGCCATGGGCAACAATACGGCCCGTGAAGGGATTTAGACCGGTCCGCAGACTGTTTCTAACCGTACCCTGCATTGTAACTCTTGCGTTAGTAAATTAATATGCGGTTAAGATATTGAATACTATTCCTGTAATAATCCGGCCCACCAAGGACTTTATTTTCCCACGTCTGGCCAGCCGACTAGATAAGTTACCCACATCTGGCATATACTATAATATAGCAATTATGGATAATATAGTCGTTGCGTTAAAGAATGTTCTTCATAGCATATAATGGCATATTCATGTTTACTCCATGTGTGTGGTACCGCAGGAAGTATTACATTTGTTAGACGAATGCCCGTGTGAAAACGGCCATTGCATTTTTCAATTCACGGGGATTAACATGAATATCCTATCCTGATCGACAGATTACCTATAACCCACACCCACTATAGTAATTTCACCAAATAATAGCAATAAAAAAGTACACATTAAATCAACATACACACGACAGTTACACAAAACGTCTACTAAATGAGGATTACAAGTTTTGGTTCAGACATTTTGTTTTGATATACAACCAATTTCTTATTGGCTGTTATATGTGTTTACGCCAAGTCACATAAACACAATAACAGTGAGGTTGTCTGACGATTACCCGTGTAATACCATCCGTATATCCATTTTCGCCCCACCCCCCCTATCTTGTCTGGTCAAATAGCTTGGCGGGTTTGTGCATCGCTGGTAAGTTGTAAATCGAAACCGGTCGCTAACTGGTCGATAGTGTCTTTGGATAGCTATGGTAAATTGCGTATTGCCTATCAAGTGGATTAACGCGTTGAAGTATAACTGAAAGAACGTCTCAATCATACACAACACACTGCAATAGCTGCTAACCCGACAGTGGGCGCGAGGTGATCTGACGGCTGCCCGTGTGATAACCCCCTTGGTTTTCCGATACTCGCGGATAAACATGAATATCCTATCCTATCCTAAACTGAGGGGGTACCAAGATCCTTTAACGTTGAGTTTTACCGGTGTATTACATTTGTTTGACGATTGCCCGTGTGATAACGTCCATTCCGGTTTCCCTTTAAAAAACATGAATTACGTACCATCCTAATCACATGGCAGATCGTGATGGCTTATGTAGACATATCGTAAAACCTCATCATATAAGCTTTACCCCATCCATAACCATAACCCCACTCTTACCCAAAACCCCAACCCCCATCCGTCACTATTATGGTCGCGATGTTTCTACAACAAATCCACTGTTATCATCAAATTCCCCACTTGCAATATGGATTTCCCACCCACTAAGATTTTAAATCCACCCTTCAATTAGAATCGCGTAACAAACATAAAATAGACACTGCGACGATATGTATGTTTGGTTTACAAAAGAATAAAGTCATTTTTACTAGGCTAAGTTTCGAACCTATTACGGACTCGTCCCTAATACCGTTTTTTCGTAAAATAATCGGTATACATAACGATCGCGTTAACCATTCGGTCACACTAAGGTAAACAAATTATTTTTTTGCCGGGACATGGGTTGGAACCCATGATAGACTGGTCACAAAGACAGTTTTTGTATAGAAATCGGTACATGTATCCGATTGCGTTAACCATTCGGTCACACCAACGTAAATAAAGCTATTTATTTTTTAATTAATTTATTTTACCTGGGTAAGTTACAAACCCTTGATGGGTTCGTCATAAATTACGTTTTATAAAGAATTTGTTTATTTATCGGTCGCGTTAACCATTCGGCCACGCTATCTTTCTTACACTTTAACATAATTGATTAATCTGCCATTTTCCAACACTTTTTTTTAATTTTTCTAACGAGCCAAGCTTCGAACCCATGATAGATTCGTAACTACGACCATTTTTTGTACAATTGGTACATGTATCTAGCCCGTTTACCATTCGGTCACATGAGCGTAAATAAAGTCATTTATTTATCTACTTATTTATGGCGAGTTAGAGTTATTTATTAAGGCCGTTTTTTCCAAAGAATCGGTACATGTATCGGTCGTGTTAACCATTTGACCACACTAGCGTAAATAAAGTCATATATTTATTTTTTTGCCGGTTATGTTTCTAACCTATGACGAACTCGTACCTTATACGGTTTTGTATTATATTCAATGTGTGTATCAAGTGCGTTAACCATTCAGCCAAACGAGTCTGGTGGTTAAGTGGTCCGGTCACCCGACGGTGGGTGTAAGGTGATCTGACGATTGCCCGTGTTTTACCCTTCTTAGTTTTGCCAATTCACTGCATGAATATTCTATCCTAGAGTATTTTTACCGGAAACGGTTTCGAAACCGTTTTGGTTCCATCGCCAAGTCCGTTTATTTATATTCACTTCTAAATATGTATCGGTCGTGTTAACCATTCGACCACGTGACTGTAAAAATAATGTAATTTTTTTAATGGGCTTTAGTTTCGAACCCAAGGGCTCGTTGCTAAAACCGTTTTTTTATATGTACGCCGGTATATGTATCGGTGGTGTTAACCATTCGACCACATAAGAGCCTAAATAAAGTCAGTTATCTATTTTATTATTTTTTTGCCGAGCCAAGTTTTGAACCGAGGATGGTCTAGGCACAAGGACCGTATTCGTTTAGAAGTCGGTATTATGTATCGGTCGCGTTAACCATTTGTCCACACACGAGCGTAAATAAAGTCATTTAACGTGTCGAAGGCACGTATAAGTAGCCAGAGCGGCACCAAGTTACTTGAAATTCCACTTAGCGAAATCCACAGAACAGCTGAGATAGCGGCGTCTATGTTTGCGCAAAGTTTTAGTGAATTCTTTACCGACTTTGATTCCTAAACACATCGAAATCGAAGACAGAAAAACAATGACGTAATGGCGAACAATTTCGACCGATTTAACTGTCGATTTATTTTTAAGTATTTTTTAACTTAACCATGACTCGTCAAAACGAATTTTTAGGCATTTTGAATAGCGTAGTTTATGGCAATGACGGTCTATATCGTGTGTGTTAAACTCGTGGGTTTTCGAGAGCCACATTGCAATAAAATTGTGCCTATGGAATTATGATCTAATTTTACTTATAAACCAAATTTCGGTAAATTGTATATTTGTAGAATCGCTTTTACGGTGGAAGGTTTCAAAACATTTAAACAACAGGTTTAAAATTACATTTAAATAAAAACCTTACAAACTGCAAATTAGTATTTGAGGGTTGATTGGAAGGCTCGCGTTTGACATCTATGGTCTCTATGATTCGGAGACGTTTTTTTCGTTTTTTCGTCTTTTTTTTAGTTTATTTTGTACCGAGACATTAACCTTTAAACATACTGCGAATGTTTGTTTAATCCATTGCCTCTTAACAGCCAATGATTTATTATTATTATTGTTACCGTGTTCTAACCTACGATGAGTTCGTCACTAAAACCGTTTTTTTGTATAGAAATTGTATATGTATGGGTCGCGTAAACCATTCGACCAGACCACCTTATTACGGCCCCGTGAAATTCGTGGATAATATAAACCCGCGGATTAGTAGAAGTGTTTTGGCTGAGTCAAAAATAAACCGTTTCGCATAAACACAGACTCTCACACAACTGTTATAGTTACAACCGCGTTTTTACTTTAAAATATTTGCGGTTTTCCTCATTTATATATCATACACCACGAAGACGGCTACACCGCAAGCTTATGGTATAAGCGCGTGTAACTGGCGTTACTAATTCACAAAATAAACAGGACCTACAGGCAGTCTGTCTAATTTTTTCTAAATCGTTCAGGTCGGACTTATGATGATAGATGTTTTAACCATTTTACCCTCTAAGCGGTGATGTATCGTTACCGCAAGACGTATCGTTAGCGGAAGACGTATCGTTAGCGCATGGTGAATCGTAACCGCAAGTCACAATTTATGTACTTGAGCTAAACCGGTAAAAACGCGTCATGCATTATTAAAGGTATCACTTAACTCATAAATAATGTACGATCTTGTCGCTGTATGTTTAACGCGACCGATACATATAACAAATTCTATACAAAAACTGTCCTAGTGACAAACTTACCACGGGATTAAAATCTAGCTCTGTAAAAAAAAGAATAAAAAAATTATAAGTAATTAGTGTGGGAATCGAAGTCATAACCGGTCGCCGACCGCCTTACCTTACAATTACAAAACTTAACATCAATTTTACCGCTTGTCAGGAACACTTAACCTTTAGAATTACAATGTTGGTAGCTTATCTAATCGTAACAGTATGTTAAATTAAGTTATGTGCAAATACTTGAGAAAGAGCTAAGTGGGTCTACTTGACTAAGTGTTTAAACATCTGTTGTTTAAATTAAAGAGTCAAACCCATTAGCAGGGCATACGTGACAAACGACATTCAAAACTTGTGTAATTAGTGGTAAGGTTCGCTTTCCGGAATAAAGAATTGAGAAAGTGTACGAAATGACACCTTGTATCTGACCACTAAATTCTGTCGATTTGTCCCAAGGCAAAAGAATTTACCGGTCGTTGCCTTTGGTCTAACACGATATTACAGGGTTTGGTGTTTTTTTACATTACAGGTTATTTCTATTTACTCGCATAGAAGAACGAAGTAATTTTACAAAACGTGTCCAATTATGTGGCCAAACGGTTAACGCGGCCGATTTATAAACCAATTCTACATAAAAACGGTCTTCGGGACAAGCCCGTTATGGATTTCAAAACTTCGCGAGTTTGGCAATAGCTATTAGTGTATGTTTTGATATTCTTTAAGTAATTTCCTATGGAGCCATGCAGAAAGTAGGGAAAATATCGGATTTTCAAGTTATAATATCTGTTCATATTCTCTCAACCGCCAAATACATGCACCGATTCATTCATGTAAAACAGATAAACTAGTGAATTCACAAAAATAACCAACTCTAATCCTTTATTTAGTTCGACCTCTTTACAACCTTTTTAACTTTCAAATTAAGGTCAAAACGACAATAAACTTTAATAGATTTACCTCTTATACCAACGCCAGCTTTGGAAATATGGCATTTTAGTTTGACCGTTTAACGATTATTTTTCACTTTATATTAAGGTCAAAACAACAATCAAGTTTTATGACTATACTCTTTTTTTACGAGCAAAGTTCCGAACCCATGATGGGCTCGTCACCAGGACCGTTTTTTGTATAAGAGTCGGTATATGTAACGGATGCCTTAACCATTCGGCCACACGGCCGTATAGTTTTATGACATTACTTTTTAGCATATTTTTTATTTTAACCTGTCCCCCATCTTCTATTAAGGGCAAAACGACAATTAAGTTTTATGACATTACCTGTTTTACCGACCCCAGCTTGTCCGAATACGGCCACTCTGAACCGATGACTATGTCCAACGTAGCTGTTCTGTTTACGTAATCGACGAAAAGGCGCAGATTGCATTTTCATGTGTTTTTCTGAAAAAAATCAAAAATAGTTAAAACGTAAATGATTGTGTGTGGTTTTAATGTACATGTTGCGCTGTCTATCTGCGTAGTAAATTCCGATTGTGGTAAATGCTACGCAAATAAATCTTAAAAAGCAGACACCGCAACATTTCCAAAATACCATACACATTTCTACACAAAACAATCATGATAATCACACCATCTGTCCATCTGTGCCACATTTTAAAAGTCGCTACCATACACATTTCCACACAAATCAACCTTTATAAACACACCAACTGTCCATCTTTGCCACTTTTCAAAAGTCGCTACCATATACATTTTTACACAAATCAACCTTGATAAGCACATCAAATGTTCGACTACGTTTTACTTTACTTAGATTCACTCAATTAGAAACGATCATCGCATTAATGTGTTAAAGTATAGGAAAGCCGACAAATCGTTAATTCGAACAAAGATAAAGTATAGAATTGCAATACTGAAAGGTGTAAGAAAAGAAAAATTCTATACTAAAAGCATGGAAACTAATTCTACACGCGACCTCTTATTTTAGAATGCAGTTTCCCTCTTTCATATGAAAATATAGCTGGCGCTACTTCGGTATAAAAGTATGTAAAGTAATTCTATCCCTGGCCTAAAAACTAATCTCAATCTTAGATAGAACGAAAACTTTAAACTCCAAACTTAAGGCCGTAAACTGCATTTAGTGTACAGTTTTCGTTCTATTTCTCTTTCCGAACTTTTTGTTTTCCCAATATAAAATTAAGCACATCTCTCATGATTCCTTTCAAGCGTGAACGTAATGTAGATAAACCAGTCACTCGAAGGTAACTGTTTATAAATCCTCTAATACGGATTTCCCGGACAACACTAAAAGGAGGGAAAGCGGGAAAAAGAAAAGGAGGGAAACTACTTACTAAAACTATGGAAACTTATTCTAACCCTTCTCTAAACACTAATCTTAACCCCAGAACTAACCTTAACTCCAACCTCATGTTTAAACTAACTCTAATTCCCTAATCTTCATTTAAGTGTGTATAGTTTTCCTCCTTCCCGCTTTCCCTCCTTTTAGTTTCCCCCCCCCCGATTTCCCTAACAGTCGGATACGATTAACGAAATCGACAACACACTCTTTTTAAATATATGTGGAAATTTATACCCACGATAGAAAAAGAAAAAAATTGTCCAAAAATAAGTTACCTTCAAAATATCGTTATTCTGAAATATTTCCAATTTCTGCTTGCTTGAAACTGAAAGTAAAACCAATTTTCAAAGGCCTTCTTATTTAACTTATCTAAATCGTTTTTTTTGCATGCACATATACCTTATTAGAAAACGAAACAAAATATTGTTAAACGAAACAAAAATTTGATTCTTTTTTTGTCCGAGTTACAAAAAATATGTTAGGAATATGGCAGGAAAAACTGCTATTAAAACAAACGTTAAAGCACGATATTACAAAATGTGTAAACTGTAAATAAATAAGGGGCGTGGCAGTTAAATCTATAAAACTGCTTACAAATTATTCAAATTTTTCGCACAACCAAAACCACTAAATAGACGTCATCATACACAAGGCAATCTGGCAATAGACATGATTAACTAACTACACACTTAAAAATCTTCGTATTAAAAATAAATATATATTTTTTTACGAAATGACTTTCTCAGTCGTAAAGCCTTTATTGCAATACTAGAGTCAAGGTATTTTGTAGGGTTATTTAAATAACTCTTTTTTATGATTTTAACTTATTACCCAAACAATAACATCTCTGTTCTGTCTTAAACTTAACCTAGATACCCTTTCGAAGGGCACTTTACGAAACAAGCCGACACATGGTTAGATATGGGCACGTCCGAAATCAAAGTGCCGTCTGGTTATCGACGCACTAAATTCTTTTCCGTGAACGGCTTATTTTATATACCTTTTAATTTTTTCCATCTACTAGAACTTTCTAGCTAGAATACACCTAACAAGCCTAACCAGCAGATAAGCTATAAGGTAATGGCGTGAATTTATAGAATAGACTTTCTTTTGTGCCGTCATAATGTACAGAAGGTCATACTAATTCCAGGAAACTTCTTCTTTTAATTGAGATGAAGTCTCGCCTAGTACCTATCACAACACACCTTTGTGAAAGTAGAATTCGTGGTTATATCTTCTTCTATCGGACTTGATGAAAATTCTTCTCACCGAAAAAAGACAACTCTATTTTAAGCAACGAAGTATAAAGTATAACTTCGCTCGGTTAAGATAATTTTCAAGTTACGGACGTTTCGAGAAAGGCTATTTTATATTAAATCGTTTAACCAGTATTTTTCGATAGTTTTTTATATACTTTGAGTTATTTTGTCTATGTTCTTTTGCATTTAATTTTACAAAATACCGTAAAACATATATTTTAGCTGCACGGCATTTTTAACCCTTTCTTTATAGTAGGGTTCTATTAGAGCTAGCGCTTAAATATAGGTTGCGTTCAATTACAGTTTTTCGGTAAGTTAACAATCCAGGTAATATAATACCCCCTCCTATTCTTGAGTAAATAGAACTAAATTACTCTGTGCTGAATTTACCTTAGCGTAATCTGCCGAACGGTAAACTGGACAGAAACATTAGAACTCTCTGAGTTTGAGGTTATAGCAAAACCACTGGAGCGTGAAGTATCACGTGACTTGCTAACGACAACAGAAAGTAACCTGACCGAACAATAAACACGACCTTGCACTTTAAGCACAACGATTATCCTGTGCGATTCTGTCAATGAAAAGCCAACCTATGTTTATATAATAACACACCTAATAAGATTCTGCGTTCTTTTTTGATAATTTTAAGTATAATTAATTAGTTTTCGCTCTTTTAAAGGCAATAATTAAACGAAGCGCTACTTAAAATATAAAAAGGGAAAGCAAAATACAGAAATGTGTATAGCTATTTATGATAATTAAAAACAGCAAAATATAAAGGATACTAAAATTTTATTTGAATGCAGACATACGAATTACTGACTGACACACCCTAACGGCGTTTTAATTTACATAGAATATAAACCAGCCACATATTTAATTTCTAAGAGTTGCTGATAAATATTAACTAAAAAACAATTCGATATATTAACCCAAAGTTAAAACAAATGTAAAATGGTCCATTTCGATTTCAAAATCCTTAATGTAACTTGACAAGGTGCATTTCTTTTCTCTTTTACCTGCATTTTAGCTGCATAATTGATAAGCAATCTCTAACTTGGAGTAACTTAATAAACGTCACTCACTTTTGGCATTATGCGCTAATAAAGCTGGCTTTGCGCAATAAATTCCATTCTCTTGTGTTTCGCTTCAATGGGTACCTAATTAAAGCATTATCCTTAGCTAAAGCGGAGAAATGCACTTGTAAGTCTGGCACTGTCTTGTAATTAAACAAGTGTGCCTTTTAAGTGGAATTTCTACTATTTACTTTTACATTACAGTCGTCAATCTTAAGGAAAACAGCTCGCTGTCGAAATGTCGCCAAGTTAAATCGCATTTTATAACGCAATTTATACTGGGATCGATGTAATTCAATTAAAACACCTGTCTAAAACCGCTTGCAATTGATACGCACACACAATTGTAACCTTTGTACTACTGAGTTCGAATAATTACAACTGCACTTGTAGTAAATGCCAGATTAATCAGTACAGAAATGACGGTTTGGGTATTTTATTTTCTGCCCGCTTTGGTGTACAATAAGCCATTGTATTGTTTAGGGCGCGTTCAACCAATTATTCTCTCATTCTCCAATGCAAACTGACACACAAAAAGAGTTGACCCTTAAAATCCTGACACAAAAAGTCTTAGATTTTTTTACAATTTAAAATTGAAACTTGGATCTGCCTAAACTCAAACCCCTTCAAAATGTTACTTAATAATTTTGAGCTGATAGCCCTCAATACATCGGCAACTTTTTCCCAACAAAACAGCTAGAAGATGCACATTTAACACCTTTATTTTACAAAGCACTGCTCCACTATTACAAAACTTTATAGCTAAACGAGAAAACCTGCGGGCAGCCTAGCACATGCTGGTTACAACTAAACAAGCATGGGGTAATCACCACCATTGTTACTCAGCAAAACACTCGTTTAAAAACAGTGACTAATGGAGGGTACCCCTCTTCACTTCCTGTCACGCACAGGTAAATTAATTGGTTAGCCTATAAGTCATCTATAAACCTTGTGGCAAACTTTAAAAGGGTTGCGTTTAAGATGTTATTAAACATAACTTTTATGCATGTCTGGCGGAATAGCTGAATGGTTTAAAGCCACGACTTTCACTGGGCGTTAGCTAGATTTTTTTCTACCATATACGAGACCATCGTGGCCTTGTCACTTAGATCGTTTGTGTACAGAATTCTGTTTGTATAGAAATCGGTAGTATGTGTATTTTTAGTTACCTGTCTTAGTTTCGAACCCATGATGGGCTCGTTACTAATACCTTTTAATTGTTGTCTAATGTGAATCAGTCACGTTAACCATTCAGCCTATTTTATTTTACTGAGCCAAGTTTCAAACCCATACTTGTCTCGCCCCTAAGGCCATTTTTAATATACAGTGCGGTATGTGAAATCGGCCGCGTTAATCACTCGACCACACCACCGGATCCAGCCGATTTTTTTTTATTTTTTAACCGAGCCCAGTTTTGCACCCAAGATGGGCTCGTGACTGGGACCGTTTTTTGTATAGGACTCAGTATATGTATCGGTCTTGTTTACCATTCGGCCACCCGAACCATTCGGCCGAGTTGATTATGTTCTTGGACAAGGCACTTGAAGACATGCAGCGGAAAATGGGTTGAAAACTAAAACATCAGTTCAGTCTTAATAATGTATAATATACGGAAATATCTCCGGTAACCCGACGATGGACACAAGATATCATACAGCAACCATAAATAGTAATCCTACAATGGGATATCCCCACCGGCAGAATATAAATCTTAAGAAATTGGTATACATTTGCACCTGTAAAATGAAGTATTTTTAATTTGATTCGTTTCTGAAATATTCTGTCAAAACTAAATGCGATTATATTTCTGACAAATCAATCGGATATTTGGAAAAATATTTGCTTTCTAACTTGAACTAAGTTAAATCATTAAACAATTTTGCATCCAAGTAAAGTTATTAAAAAAGATCTGAAAGGGGTTAAATTACATTTGAAAATCCTATTTCGAGTTAAGTCATTTTAATTCGAGTCAAGTTAATAAGACTTTCTTATTCAAGTCATTTAAACCGACTCGAGTCAGGGAAAAACGTCAGAGACCAGTCGTATTGGGAACCTGTTTATTTCCAATTTGATTCCCGACGATATGCAGTTAAGATTATCCATTAAGTGCAAGAAATTGTATTAAAACCAAGAATATATGCAATTTGTACATTGTTATGAAAACTGCAAATAAAAACATGATTGAAAATTGTATACAGTGGTTATTATACAGCTTTGGCACGTAATCAGAGCTTCTACTTGCAAATAAATTTTTCCAACCAGGTAAAACACTAAAATAACGAAAAGAGGGCTCACTAAAAGTATGAAAAAGACTTTTACCCTGCCCCCAAACACTAATCTCAAGCCAGGTCCTAAAATTAACTCCCCATTCCTTACACTAAGAAAAATGTCATATAATCTTTATTTTACTTTGCCTTGTGTCCTTTATCAGTTTACCACATATGCAGGAATTATTTGTAAACTGGGGCAACACTAAAATGAGGAAAAGAGAGAAAATGTGCAATAAAACAGAGATTGGGGCGTTAGGTTATTTTTTGGGAGCCAGAGTTAAGATTAGTGTTTAGGGCAGAGTTAAAATTCCTTTCCATAACGGGGAAAACTAAAAAGCGAGGGAAAGTGGGAAAGGGAAGGAGGGGAAACTGTACGCTAGAAATAAATATTAGGGCATTGTATTTAGTTTTAAACATGAGGTTAGAGTTAAGGTTAGTTCTGGGTTTGAGATTAGTGTTTAGAGCAGGGTTAGAATTAATTTCAATGGTTTTAGTGAGCAGTTTCCCTCCTTCCCGCTTTCCTTTTTTTAGTGTTGCCCTAACTGCACCGCCCAGCAAAACGTGGCCCAAAATCCACACTACGATATTAAGACTTTATGGTTCGTTTCCGAGGTTAAAAGCGGTGAAAATCAATGACCATTACCGGTGAACTGGCAGGTCAAACTCGATCAATAAACGGTTGTCTGGTCTCGTTAAGGTAACGGTTGGTATACCGTTTTATAATTGGTATACCGTTTTATAAGTTTCGAACCAGTAATGAGCTGGCCACTATTGATGTTTGCGGCTTGTTGTATATGAATTGATCGCGCTGATCATTCGACTACTTAACCCATTTATTAGCATGTCTAGGCCTCATTAGCTATTTCGCGTCTTAAATGGTTACTTGGCCAACAATGCTATTGTTTCCGAATGGTTAACGCGATCTATTCATATACCGCCTCTTATATAAGTTATTCAAGTAAACAATAAAATGACATAATACGAAAATCACTTAAAAATAGTACTGCCAACTATTGGAATTAGCGCTGTTAAAAAGCTTTGGAACTTTAAGATAATCTCACAATCTCCTCATAAGTTGGACTTAATAGAAATTGGGCCCAAATGAGGCAAAAATGAAGGAAGGGAAAGTGGGAAGAAGGGAAACTTCTCACTAAAATCATAAAACCAATTCTAACCTTGCAAAACAAATTTTATCCCCAGAACTAACTTTAACCCAAACCCTTACAGTAACAAACATATTGTTCAATTTTGCGTTTGGTTTCCCACCTTGCCTTTTTACTTTCTCTTACTTTTTTCCGGCAGGAATGAACTTAATATTATGTTGAGGGTGGTCAGGGGTTCGACCCGTAACCAGTGGTGGGATTCAAATTTCAAGAACAGGTTATTTTGTATCGTACTTACTAACAACAGGTTCCCTAAAAGGTCTAATGTCTGTAAAATAAAGCAAGAATCGGATCGGTGATTATCCCGACGTTCCAAGAACGGGTTCGACCAAACCCATGCAAACCTATTGAATCCCATCACTGACGGTGAACCTACTGGCCGTCTAGCGCCTTGCAATACGTGCCGTTTAACACCTTGTTACCGCTAATACAACCGATATCGTGGTTGAAGCGATCAGTAGAACTGACAACACAGCAATAATTGCATAGAGAATTTTGTGCCTCCTGAATCTGCGGTTAAATCTCCACGAGCTTGCTTTGGTGCCTCGGGTTAAAGTGCCTGCAAAAGGCTTAAGTTGGTTTAAAACTTATTTTTCATGCTACGTTTCGAATCCATGATAGGTTAGTCGGCAAGACCGTTTTTGTATAGAATTTGTATATGTACCGGACGCGCTAACCATTAGACTACTTGACTGTACCGGGTGTATTTACCTGCCAAACTAACAGCGTTATAGATTTCGCCCTCTTCCAGCGGACACTCTTCTTCTTTTCGTGCGCCGCTAGACGACGCCACGCAGCTAACAGAGCGGTCTCGCTCAACGACAAAGCTTTTTTGTAGGATTAGGGTTATCATAATCATTCTGTTAGGTTAGACAACAGTAGTCAGAAAATCGCCAGACTACCCTATAATTCCATTTTTAACCGGGCTAGGTTTAGAACCGTTAATGGAGTCGTCAAAAATACCATAATTAATCTGGTAATAAGTAAATCAAAGTAAAAAATCTTAATTGGTACTTAAACAGTTTGTGCCACAACTTTGATAAAGCAACTGGATTTAAGCTAAACTTAAAACATCTCAATTATACACAACACATTGTAATATCTTTGGTAACTCGACGATAGGCGCGAGGTGATCTGACAATTGTTAACACTCACTTACCCATTTTCGAGGTAATCTGACGATTGCCCGTGTTGTAACGTTCCCATACGCATTGTCGAGGTAATATGAAGATTGCCCGTGTGGTAACGCTTTATTACGTATTCGCTATAGGTAATCTAACAAATGCCCAAACATAAGACGAGGAATTACGGTTTGCTTTTTCTTCTGCTGTCCGCTTCGCCAACTGTCTTACTTCTATGAACTTTGTTTCTTCCTAATAAAACAAAGAAAATAATAATTAATCCTAAATCGGGGATAAAGACATATAAAACATACTGAATATATTGCTGTAGAAGTTGATATTCATATATTCCCGAAGAATAAGGGAGCGTTACCACACGGGCTATCGTCAGATTAACTCGCGAATACGAAAGGGAGCGTTGCCACACGGGCAATCGTCAGATTTCCTTGCGAATACGTAAAGAAGTATTACCACACGGGCAATCGTCAGATTACAACGCGAATATGTATGGGAACGTTACCACACGGGCAATCGTCAGATTATAACGCGAATATGTATGGGAACGTTACCAGACGGGCAATCGTCAGATTACAACGCGAATATGTATGGGAACGTTACCACACGGGCAATCGTCAGATTACCTCGTACTCGTTGTCGAGTTGTTGACCCTTTTTTGTCGAAGTCAAAATTAAATTACAACGTAAGAGGTTAAAGCAATCAGACTTGATTGTTTCATATATTTAATAAAGTAATCCGCTCCAATCAATTTAATAAAACAATACAATACCTTTGCTCTCTTGTTTAATTTTCAGCAGGTCACCGTGGGAACCTGCGAATCCGGAAGTCAATCTTTCTCGTTCGTTTGATTCCACGGTATCAATGACGTAAGCAAACGAATTGTTCCTTCGAACGGATGACGTCACAACACCCCGTTGCGGGCGGTTCACGCCGTTCTAGAATAAGTTCGACCATCATTAGGATAGAATAGGATATTCATGTTTATCCCCGTGAATGGGAAAACCAAGGGGGTTAACACACGGGCAATCATCAGATCACCTCGCGCCAATCGTCGGGTTACCGGAGCTATTGCAGTGTGTTGTATATGATAGACAAGTTCCTTCAATTTGGTAGAACCCAATATTCCGCATTGTTTTTCAAATATAGTTTTTTTTTTCGCATTGGTTTGGTAGCCGCGTACGCTATATTTATCATTTATATTTTTAAGGCGTTTTATAACGACTGTTCATTCTACCGTCTTTTTCTGTTCCTGTGTCAGGATTTGTTTTATTTGTTGCTATTTAATACAAGGGCAAAAATGAATACAGTAAAAAAGAAAATAACAATAGAAACCGCATTTACAATATTTATGGAGTATAGCCAGCCATATGTGGCTAAACTAAAAGGCAACGTCAGCTTGGTACGGAACATAGGGGCACGAATTGAGGCATCTAGTTACTAAAACGTTCGTTTGTAAATTATGTTTTTTACTACCAGATTTCCTCAGGGCGATCCGCTTATACATTATAAATGAAGTCAAACAGAAGTAAAAGTTTCATTTCATTCAATCGTTGGGACTTGAATGGATAGGATAGAATGTTCATCTTTATCCCCGTGAATGGGAAAACCAAGGGGGTTATCACACAGGCAATCGTCAGATCACCTCGCGCCCATCGTCGGGTTACTGGAGTTATTACAGTGTGTTGTGTATGCTTCACACTTTCCTTCAATCTGGCCGGAAGGTCTAACGGTTAAGTGCGTCGCCTTTCAATCGAAAGGTTGCAGGTGCGAAACTGGTCGCTAGCTAGTCGATTGTGTCTTTGGGCAAGGCACTTTACGGACATTGCCTGAACCCAGCGGATTAATGGGTTCTACCAAATTGAAGGAACGTGTCTATCATATACAACAAACTGCAATAGCTTCAGTAACCCGACGATGGGCGCGAGGTGATCTGATGATTGCCCGTGTGTTAACCCCCTTGGTTTTTCCAATTTCCGGGGGGAAAAGAGGAAGGAAATATCCGTATCCTATCCTAACTTACCGTTAGTTTAGAAGCGAATGAAACTGATCGAGGAATGCTGACGTCAGCATTATTTAAATGCAAGGAGGAATGATTGGTCGCGGTGTCGATTCTGGAAACATGAATTTATGTTTGCTCAATAAATAAGCGTGGTCTGTAGGTAGCCGAAGGGTTTTGGAATCGAACCCAGATACTGTCTATGTTAGTCATTTGGCAATATACTTAGCCGACATCGCCTAAACTCAGTAAATTATTTAGTTTAATTTAATTGAAGGCATGTCTTAATTAAACATAACATTATGCAATAGCTTCGGTGACGCGATAGTAGGCGCGAGGTAATCTGACGATTGCTTGTGTGGTAAGCCACGATGGTAAACATGAATATCCTATCCTACTCATCCATCATGTTTTACCTGTGGTGATTGCCGGTTGAAACGCTTTTCTTCAATTTCTGGTTTGCTGGCGATAAGTTTGTCTACAAATAGGACATTTTAAAATTGTATAGCCGACTTATGTTATGAACTATAGAAGGGGTGGGCAACTTCTCTAGTCGGCAGGCCATATGTGGAAAAATAAAGTTCTTGGTAGGCCGGATTATTACATGAATAATATTCAATATCTTAATTACAGGGTATGGTTGGATACAGTCTGCGTGCCGGTCAAAATCCCTTCGCGGGCCGGACCCGGACCGGTGGCCGTATGGTGCCCACGTCTGAACTAAACTCTTTAATGTTCATTCCAGTGAATGGTAAAACGCAATGGGCGGTAGTCATATTAAATCGCGATTATGTTGGACTGTTAGTTTGCTGTACGGTCGTGTGGCCGAATGGTTAGCGCGACCAATACATTACCGACTCATATATATAAAAACGGCCCAAGTGACGTACCTACCTTGGGTTTGAAACTTGTGTCGGTAAATAAACTGTTGTTTTGCCGTTTAACACAGACAAACAAAAGTCTTTAATTCACATCTTGCTATTGCAACGTGTTGTGTATTAAGTTTTAACAGAACCCATTAATAAACTGTTCAGGCTATGTCAACTAAGTAGGCCTACCTTGTCCAATTACACACAAAAAAACGTCAATGACAAATAGCGACCAGTTTCAAACCTTCAACGCTTCGATCTAATAGGCGTCGCGCTATCTTACTAAGCGTTTAATCAGACTACAGTAAGTAAAGAGTCGTACGACAACCGTAAGGTTCTGTTATCAACCATTATTTGTATTAAATTGATACAAGCATCGGTAGCGTTAACCCTTTGGACACACCACCGTATATGAAAACACTCCCTTAATGGCCCTTGAATGGTAAAACCAAGGGGGTTAACACACGGGCAATTGTCAGATCAGTTCACGCCCACTGTCGGGTTAACGGAGCTATTGCAGTATGTTATGTATGATTAACACGTTCCTTCAATTTGGTAGAACCCATTAATCCGCTGGGTTCAGGTTCAGGCAATGTCCGTAAAGTGCCTTGCCCAAGGACA
Source organism: Ciona savignyi (assembly GCA_000149265.1). Taxonomy (NCBI): domain Eukaryota; kingdom Metazoa; phylum Chordata; class Ascidiacea; order Phlebobranchia; family Cionidae; genus Ciona; species Ciona savignyi. The sequence continues at coordinate 37,867 of CH002034.1, read as the reverse complement.
CAACCGACTATAGCTAGCGACCAGTTTCGCACCTGCAATATTTCCATTAAAAGGCGAAGCACTTAACCGCTAGACCAACGGGCCGGAGATACCCATAGAAACATATTAAGAACTAACTTCTGACAGCCATGGACGGATTTGCTTCACATCAACAAAGTCGTTTTCTTCAGGAGGCCGAATTCCCTTAAAAGAAATAGGAATTTCGTAATCGTCGGAGTCTTTCATGTCGTTTATTTGTACCATTGCAGACTACAGCAGTGAACTTTACATATTTAAACTAGACCATGTTGTCTAACAAATCAACAAGTTTCATTTGGATTACATTATTCCTTCTGGTAGATGTCGGGGCGACATGCCATGCCTGTCAAGCGTTAGACAGGGAAAAAACGGACAAAAACAATATGTGTCCCATTTTTTTAAATGGGTCCCATAATTAACGATTTGATTGATAGCTATACTTAAAATGGACTTAAGTGTATAGGTTGATACCAGATGGTTACAGGCTATTTTAAAACATGACTTTTTGGATAAGATATTCATGTTTTACCCCCGTGAATTAGAAAACCAAGGGAGTTAACACACGGGCAATCGTCATTTACCTAAGCGCCCACCGTCAGGTTACCTGAGCTATTGCAGTAAATGTATATGATTGAGAGATTTTTCTACTGAGTTATAATCCACAAGAAAGATAAACCCGCTATTAAACTGTTTTTAAATAAAGCAGCTGTGTTCTCATCTAGCTATGTAAATGTTTACATCGTATAAGAGCTGTACAAGTATATACTATGAATGCGCCATATATAATAATGGTGGCATTTCCTTGAGTTCAAGAAATTATCTTTTTAATCTGCTACATTCTAAGCATAGGTACCGAATCTAAGTTTCTGATTCTGTCCATTTTAAAGGAAATTCCGGTATATCTCCATTGCACAAGGCTTTTCTGACTGCAAAAACATACCTATATCTGCGAATTTGCGTGATATAAAGTTTTAAGTTCTTTCTAAAACTTTTTTAATACCGAAAAAAGACCAAACATAAGTTACCGTGCCCTAACATTTCTAAAACATCGTGTAAATTTCTGCATTTTTTTAAAATAGGGCTAAGTTTTTTTTTAACTTGTCTTTTTGGCTACCACTCTTAACGAATATACAATAAGTCGTTTTTTTCTTTTGTTCTTTCGAATTTCTTGTACCAGTGTAAGTCTGACTGCATGTCATATTCACAGTAGCTTGTTTAGATGTTTACAACCAATGCGTATAGGGAAACGCCGTCAAAAAGGGGAAGTGACATTCAAAAGCATCATATGACGCGGTACACGTAGATTAAAAGGTTATACACATTAATGCAAATCTTGCAAAATTTATAGTTTGGTCATAAGAATATCAAATCCAGTGTTCCTTAACCTTTCTGTTGTGTTTTACAAATTTGGCGCCAATTTATTTGAATTTTCAAGACAATTGTGATGTCACTATATATATTATTGACGTTAAGCCTTACGTCACTGGAGCAATGCATAATTGTTTTTTTTTCTCATAGATATCGCATTCAAATGTTAAAAAATCATTAATGTATATTTCTGTGTGCTGTACCGGTATTTAAAAATGCGCCACTTAAATATTTTAGGTAAGTTATAGACGTTACATGCTATATGGTATAGTACTGTGCTGTTATAGGTTAGGATATTCTTGTTTATCCTCATGGGTATGAAAACGCGATGGGCGTTAACACACGGGAAATCTTTACTTGGTTATTTTTTGCACTAGATTTTGGCAATAAAGCGATTCAAGCTTTCTGCTATTTTACAAATAAACAGTTTATGATAATGATTGGTTCACAATTTGCTTAGATTTTTAAGCATTCTAATATAAATTGCGTTATACACAACAGTGGTGTAAATGTTTAAGGTTAAGATCAACTTTACATTGGTAGTCATCTAAAAATCTAATTTCCCTACTTATCTTATTTCTTTAGTCCAAGTACCGGTATTTGCCATTTTAAGCAGTACAATAGTCATAAACTACGACTATCTTTTGTTTGCTGTCTATAAATACCGGTTTGTTTATCAAGAGTAAACTAAATTGATCGCACCGTGTGTATAGTATGCATTACTAGCAAATTATGTGCTGTATATGCATTATACACTGACCATAATGTAAATTATTGTAACAGCGCAATAATCAGTATATGATAGGATATATTCATGTTTATTTTCCGTGAATGGGAAAATCACATGGGGTCTAACACACGGGCCAATCAGATCACCTTGCGCCCATCGTCGGGTTACCGGAGCTATTGTAGGGTGTTGTGTATGATTGACATGTTACTTCAAGTTGGCACTGGAACCCAATAATCTGCTGGTTTTGGGCAATGTCCGTAAAGTGCCTTGCCCAAGGACACAACCAAGTAGCTAGCGACCAGTTTCTGCAAGCTTTCCGTTGAATGGTGTCGCACAAAACCAGCAGACTAACCGGTCGGATGAACTATATTACACACAGTCTCTATACTTAAAATTTGCAAAATGTTCTTGTAAACTTAGCTTACTTAACTTTTTTTTTAGTAAATGTACATTCAAGTCGCAGACATGGTAACTGAAAATACAGTGTCCGAACATTTTAACATTTTAGTAACAGCAAGCCACTATTTTTTATTCAGCATAATAACAATGTACATTGAATAGCGATATGCGATTTTTTGCCTTTTTCCTTTTCTGCCACTTTTATAATTAACGTAATGGGAGAAGGGATTTTTCATTGTTTATCCCCGTGAATCGAAAACCTAGGGGGTTATCACACGGGCAATCGTCAGACCACCTCGCGCCCATCGTCGGGTTACCGGAGCTATTGCAGTGTGTTGTATATGATAGACACGTTCCTAGCTATCGACTAGCTATCGACCAGTTTCGCACCTGCAACCTTTCGATTGAAAGGCGACGCACTTAACCGCTAGACCACCGGGCCGGATGCGGGGGGTGGTAAGCGTTTTTTTTCCGGTCGGTTAGTCTGGCGGTTAAGTGCCTTGACTTTCAATCGAAAGCTTTCAGGTGCGAAACTGGTAGCTAGCTAGTCGGTTGTGTCCTTGGGCAAGGCACTTTACGGACATTGCCTAAACCCAGCGGAATAATGGGTTCTACCAAATTAAAAGAACGTGTCTATCATGTACAACACACTGCAATAGCTCCGGTAACCCGACGGTGGGTGAAAGGTGATCTGACGATTGCCCGTGTGGTAACGCCCTTGGTTTTCCCATTCACGGGGATAAACATAAATATCCTATCCTATTGCATTTATGTGTAATGACAAACTGCAAATGACGTACTTTCAATAAACGTACAAGCCGGTTTAGTTTTTTTGTTAACACAATCAAAAAACAGACAAAGTACGACAAAACGTAATACAAAATAATTTAAAAAAACGTCTGGAAATTTGAAATCATGGTTAAATATAATTTATTATTCTACATCCTTGAAAGAAAGTAAGTGTCAGGTCAGGTTAGGTTGTTCATATCATATGCATGTGGATGGTAAAATGAATATGCGTCATCACACATTTATTTGACAGATTATGGAAAACGCAAGTGGCACAGGCATTATCAAAGGAGTATATAATAATCAGATTACATTGAACCTATCGTCGGGTTACCGCAGCTATTGCAGTATGTTGTGTATGATTGAGACGTTATTTTAATTTAGTAGCGCCCATCAATCCGCTGGGTTTATGAAATGTCCGCTTAGTGGCTTTACAAGAATTTAACCAACTAGCTAGCGAACAGTTTGAATCTTAGTACGCTCGTGTATGGTGGCCTATGAGTGCCACCCTAATAAATAAAAAAAATAAGAATATTACGATAAAAAAAACGATAAGTAAAATTACTTTTTGTTTTCATTTTACTTTTTGCTTTCATTTTACTTTTCAATTTCATTTTACTTTTCCATTTCATTTCACTTTTTAATTTCATTTTACTTTTCATTTCATTTCACTTTTTAATTTCATTTTACTTTTCCATTTCATTTCACTTTTTAATTTCATTTTACTTTTCAATTTCATTTTACTTTTTGCTTTCATTTTACTTTTCAATTTCATTTTACTTTTCCATTTCATTTCACTTTTTAATTTCATTTTACTTTTCAATTTCATTTTACTTTTTAATTTCATTTTACTTTTCAATTTCATTTTACTTTTCAATTTCATTTTACTTTTCGCTTTCATTTTACTTATCGTTTTTTTTATCGTAATATTCTTATTTTTTTTATTTATTAGGGTGGCACTCATAGGCCACCATAGTCGTGTGGTCGAATGGTTAACGCGACCGATACATATACCGACTTACATACAAAAAAAGGTCTTAGTAACATACCCATTATTGTTTCAAAACTAAGCCCGTTAAAAAAAAGTTTCGAATCTTAATCCTTTGGGCTAAAAGGCGAGCTACAAACCCGCCAAACTATTCCACCGGATAACAGTGTTCTGTATAATTGATTTAACCTATTAACCCATTCCGGTTTAAGTGAATGGTTAACCGGCCGATTCTTGTTTAGCATGTGGTTTTCAAACAAACCGGTTTGTAAGTTCATAACTGGTTCGAAAGATGAGCTGCTATAAAACGCCTACAAATGTCTGGTTTGGTGTTTATAACAGTTTGTTTAAATAATTAAAAAGTGCGAAGTTACCTCCTTACCTATCTGTGAATGTATACATATATGCCGTAAAACCTTTATTTGAGCGCCACCTCTATTTAAACGCCATCTCTATTTGAGCGTCACCTCTAATTAAACGTCACTTTTATTTAAGCGCCACATCTATTTGAGCGCTATCTCTAATAAAACGCCACTATATAAGAAAGTTTGGAAAAATAGAGCGCTGTGGCGCTTAAATACAGCTTTTACGGTATATTACTATTTACTATCGCTGTATTACCTATGCCTGCCTCGTGGCGGGAAGCGATCGCTGTTTTTCATAATTGTGACGTCAGTTACGACGAAAGAGAACTTTGGCACCGCGGTCACTGTGACGTCAAGACGTGCCGTGCGCAAAATAGATGATGAAAGAACGAGGTAACCTATGACGTGAAATGTCCTTAACAGCGGTTGTTCGATATTGTTTGAACAGCGCCGGCAAGCACACATGCTTGACTCATATGCTACTACATTACTAGATCAACAAAATAAAGCAGTAAAATCAACTGAAAAAAGATCTCCTGTTTAGCTGTAAAGGGTGTCTTTCACAAGGAAAAATCGAATGTAACATCAAAATAGCTACTGTTCAGCTTAAAGGCTATTGTTCACCATATATTTAAGAGTCTTTTTACTAGATTATCAAAGTAATGCAGCAAAATTAATTGTAGCATCAAAAGTTCTGCTGTTTAACTGTAAAGTGTAAAGGATATCGTTCAGAAGAAATTTTTGTGTCGTTGAGCAGTATATTATAAACAAGTAGCGAAGACAGTGTATAAACATAACAGCCTTTCTTTTAGTCATTGGCGTTTAAGGTATTGTGTTTTAGTAGTATTATTTAAAAGCTACCGGTTACTACTTACCAGTCAGTTAAGGTTACTGAATTTCATTAAGTGCGTTAGCTTTTGCTGTAGATAATAAATTTATTGCTAAACTTAGAACTTTAAGAATGAATTTGTTAGCTTTCTTTTTGTTTTGTCCAGTATTTGTAGTCTAAAAACAAATTAGAACTAATTATTATTAATCAGGATTAAGAATTGCTGCAGTTTATCCTGATTAAGCTGCTGTAACCATTGCGCAATTCACTTGAGCGATCACACGTCATCGTGCAGTGTGACGTCATAGGGGGTGTGGCGTGAACTGGTTACGCAATCGAAACACACCTCCAAACTCGATCGATTTAAGTCATTAATAAAGTAAAGTGAACGGATGTTTTTGATTCATGTTTAACTTTTAAACTTAGCTCCAAGGTTATTTTATTGATCGGTGTTTATCTTTACACGCTTTATACACAAGCTGTGAAAAACACAGCAAAACCAGTTATGTGTGCAAGTCAGAATTGCGGCAATCTAAATGCATTGGTCAATTCTTTATGCATCGAAAAACCAGTAATTCATTCAAAAGTCGATTTGGGAAATACGGTATATCCGTTTTCCGCTGTACCTAATTAATAATTGTCGGAAATAACGAATGCTAAGAACAAATACCGAAACGTACAAGTAGGCCTTCTTTCCTTTATAATCAGTATGACTAGACAGAAATTGTTTTGCATGGCGGCGACTTTACTTAAATGAAATACTTTTTCACCTTTTTCCAAAGTGAAAGCTTAAAGAGTTTTGAAACGAGATTGCATTTGTGCTGTTTGTTTCGTAGAAAATGTACGCGTGGTACGCTTTCACGAACGTTGAGAGAGATAGGTGTCCTTTGGACGCCTTTTTCTTGCGTGGTACCGGCGTTTGCGTGGTCGCAAGACGCTACGCGTCCGCAAAATAAACACAGCGCGTATGAGCGTCGGTTTGGATGCGTTTTTTACGCCAGCTGATTTTGAGAGAGAGCGACACACACGTGGTTATTTGAAGGTGAAAGGGTCGAACGGTCGGCTTAGTACCGCTACAGATTCAGTACAGCGTTCGCCCTTACGCCTTGGTAGCAATAATAAAAATGCAATGTTTACATTTGCCAGTTACAGCATAACAAATCATCAGTATTCACGGGTTTAGCAATACTGGTAGCGTACAGTAGCTAGTATAGAAATCGTCTAACTTTACCTTAAGACATTATTTAGAGTTATACTAGTATATCATTATTATTAGATCATAAATGTATAAACAATAAATTCTTTTTTTATGTAAATCGGTTAGGTTGCAGCAACTGTCTTGAAAAGCGCGGATTTTGTGTGAAAAGTTGCCAAGTTCGATTTTTGTTCCGGATATAAGTGGACATCACAAGCAAAGAATGACCAATACAGTCAAGGCCCCTGAAGAAAGCAACTTAGCAGGTTTTTTCAAAAACTATTTTGCCCGTTTGCTTATGCTACATAGAACTAATGTTTTACTTTCTATTGCAATAACGTGCAGTTAAACTTTCTTTTTTTCGTTTTTAGTAGTTTAAAATATTAATATATGTATATTGGATGGAAAATTCAGGTTTATCTCTGTTAATGGTAAAACACAAGAGCAGTGATTCCCAACCGCGGCTCCGAGAGCCGCATGCGGCTCCCAGCTAGCCTTCTTGCGGCTCTGATTGACCTTTGAAAATCCCCTAAAAAATATTAGAATCTGATTCTAATAATAAAAAAAATAAAATTAGTATTCTAAAATTACCCTTTCTTAGTTTAAAGGCTGGGAAATAAGTTTTTACTTCATAGGTAAGATTAGAGGCAAGGAAAGTTGTGAAAAGGCTGCTATTGTTACGTCACTGTTTTCTTAAAGCAGTGCGTTTTCATGCGGCTCCATATGTATTCCAAAATTTGAAATTTGGCCCCGAGACTAAAAAAGGTTGGGAACCACTGCACAAGAGGGTGAACACACGTGCAATCGTCAGATTACCATGTGTCCGTCGTCGGGTTTCCTGAGCTATTGCAGGGTGTTGTGTATTATTAAGATATACCTTCAATTTTGGTAGAAAACTTTAATTAACTAGGTTTAGACAATGTCTGTTAGTTTCTTGTCCAAGGACATAACAAACTAGCTAGAGAACAGTTTTAAATCTTTATTCATTCGGTTATAATACACTCCACTAACCCACTTATTTAAAAGTAGGGAACAAGGGGAAATGAGGCAACAGTGAAAAAGGGAAAGGAAAACTGCACAATAAAAAAATAAATCAAGTTTACTTTTAGGGGTCAGAGTTAGGGTTAGTTTTACATTTGAAAGAAGTGTTGTGGCAGGATTTAAATTTTTTTTTACTTTCCAGACTTTTTGTAAGTTGTTTTCTTTTCTTTTTGTGTTAAAAGGTCCACATTCAAGTTTAAGCAGCTGTACCAAATCGTTAAATGAAAAATACCAGGTCTTTCCAATTATCTCCCATAATATAACATTTATAGGTCATGATATTCAATTGAAGTGTTTTCGCCTAAACCGTTAAAATCAAATGTTAAATTAGTTTTTATGATAAAAGTACAATATTACAGTATGCAATATGCATATTAGCTGCTTCTTTGTAGCATGTTAGGTGTAGATTCTTTTTTGTGGGCGACCTGCACTCCGCCCAGAATCTCACTAGTGCTGCGCTGATTACTATCAACGCGAATGTCTGTCGTTAATCGGTCAAAACGCGCACGATTCTTATGGTCTTTAATGGCGGTTTTCTATAAATAAAATAAATACAATCAAATTATTGTCAGTAAATCAGTACTTAAAGAATAACATGAAAACTTACCAACTGATTAGCTTGCAGGTAAGTACAGTTAGGTTCGGTAGAAAATATCATTTAGGTTCAGTATAAACGTTTCGTTACTATAGCAAATTCAGTACTAACACAATAAAAAGAAGGAAATGAGGAATCGAGGCAATAAATAAAGGCGTGTTGTGACGTCACGACCTTGTGGGATGACCGATCTATTATCAGGGGCAAACAAGGACGGCGCACCATCAGCATCAAACGATGTGAAATTAAAAGGGAACTATAGAGATGTTACATTAGGTTAATAACACCCTGTTATATCAATCAAGACTAAATGTATGGTTGCATTAGATTACTATAATTAATGATATTGTAGACATCTTGAACATGAAGCGTATTGTAGTTTCTAATTATATCAATATTAAGAAGATATATATTGTTATTGTAATAATTAAAATATAATAGCAGACATAAAACACAAGTCATTAAACTGTATAAATTTAATGGGTAAATGAAAGTATCTGTTGTAAAATGTAATGATCATTCATTTATTTAAAATCTAATCACCATTAGGAATTTGGAATTAGTGCATACATGTTTGTACTTTAATTGCCAGTCAGTTGGCTTTTTTCATTCCAATAAAAATATATTATCGTGCATGATATAACACAAACCATTACTGTAAACACAGGATAGATTACAAGTAAAGACCTTTCAATATAATTTGATAAAATATTTTTTAAGATAAATTTTATCATTAAGTGTGTTAATACCTAATAACTGTATCTAACAATTAAAACTATGCATGCCTTGGTTATCTTGGTACTATATATTTTTTCAATACATTAGATTGGTGATTTTAAGTTAAGCTCGGTACCTCTAAATACTATGGGAGCGCTTGGAGCGCTTGGATCGCTTACTATACTTAGTAATTACAAAAGCCATGATATTAATGTTAGGGTTGGTGTTAAAGTTAGTTCTGGGGTTGAGATTAGTGTTTGGGACAGGGTTAGAATTACTTTCCATAGCAATCTCAGTGATCCAAGCGATCCAAGCGGTCCTGTAGTATTTAGAGGCACCCAGTTAAGCTCACATCAATAATTAAATTTCTATCTCATTGTTGAAAACTGATTTATCTTGTACCAATAATTACCTGTGGGTGTACAAACTATATCTTAATGCAATACAATTAGTAGATGGACCGTTAATTTAATGAATTAAACAAAAAATGTAACAGTGCCCTAATAAAATACAACACACTGTAATAGCTTCGATAACGCCAGTTTGGACATGATGTAATATGATGATGGACCGTTTGATAACACTCCCTACATTTACCAACCATTGGTATATAAACATGTGTATCCTATCTTATCTAAAACATACACAGTATGACATCTATAACCTATGTATTATATGTTAGTTCCTGGTATAGTTTTATTGCATGTATTGTATAAGCGTTGTAATATCAACCAAAAGTGATTAAATAATAATAAAACTATATCAATTTTATACACCTTTTCAATTTATGCTCCACTAATAAAAATGCTGATTAAGCCAAAGCCATTAAATTTAATGATTGACTAATAAAATCTACCCTGCAAATGTCTGGCTACTACGTGACATGCCAAAAAACTATGCGATTACAAGACTAGGAAATGTAACCGGTAATGTTTGCTTAAATCCTAGCTGCTAGGTGGTAAGTTGCCGGTGGTATCTAAGCAATTAAAACCGGCAGCTTAATTTAACTTTATTGAATTATGTCAATTTATAAGTACCGGATAGCTCGACGATGTTTTATTTGGGTCATTTCTTGAATGGGTGATGTGTTCTGATTAAAAAATGGTTGTGGTTATAATTTATTATCACATGCCATATTCATTTAATTTAGTTTAGTTTATTCATTGTTTGCCCCAGTATTAAAAAATGGCAAACGAATCAAACAGATTACCTCGTGCCCACTGTTGTTTTCGGATCTATGAAAGTATGTAGGTTTGTAACTAAATTTTAATTAGTCAGTTGAATACTTCGGTAAGGCACTAGCAGACATTGGGAACACAGCAATGTCTGCTAGAGCCTTGCCTAAATATTCAACTGACTAATTGAAGATTTTTCGAAACCTGCAAAACTTTTAAGTTAAAAAGCAGGGCACTAACTCACAAAGCTAATCGGTCAAACGAATATTAATATACTGGTTGCATTAAATTCATATGACTAAGGCGTCCCCGTAATTTTGAGTGGAGCCCATTTATCCACTGGGTTCAGGCAATATCTGCAAAGTTTTAAACCCAAAGTTACAACCGGTACAGTTTTAAACCTGTAACCTTTTTTCTTCTAAAAAATGGCGTATTAACCTACTAAGCTTTTCGGTCGGACGAATATTAATACTCCGGTAATCTAAGTCATTCGGAGCACAAAATTTTTCGTTTTTTTTAGAAGTTGAAAACACTGTAGAAGAATCCATCAACCATGACCTTCCTGACGAGATCTCGGCTGCCGCTCCCCACTCGGGGGTGCAGAGAGTCAAGTGCAACGGCGACGCGGCTCGTCAGGAGTCCGATGACTCAGCGATTCACAGCGACGACGACACAGCACAAAATGTTCCGAGTCATGCAGAAAACACCGCAACGGAAAAAAATGAGTCGGCGAAAAAAGATGCAGATGATAAAAAGGAAAAAGAAGTGGTGATAACGATTCAGGATAATTTATTCACAATCAAGATCAACGCGCCAGGGGCAGAAGTGTTCGACGCACAGGTGAAATTAGATTTTATGAAAATGTGTTTTACTGGATTGTCTTGTGAAATTAGATTTATACAAGAATGTTTAGTTGCTCTGGCATTGCCAGATTGTCTTGTGAAATTAGATTTATACAAGAATGTTTAGTTGCTCTGGCATTGCCAGATTGTCTTGTGAAAAAACTTTTGATCAAATATCAAAAAATATATTGCAATATGTTGAGCTAGTTTAAACAAAGATGCCATAATTTTAATAAAAAGAAGAAAAAGTTATGGATTTCCAAAGTCTGTTTTACTTCTCAAGTTAAAGAATCAAATTAAGGCATGGGTGGGCAACTTCTCTAGTCGGCGGGCTAGATGTGGGAAAATGAAGTTCTTGGTGGGCCGGATTATTACATAAATAGTTTTCAATAAGTTAATTACAGGGTATGGTTAGATACAGTCTGCGAGTCGGTCAAAATCCCTTCACTGGCCAAACCTGACCCACGGGCCGTATGTTGCCCATGCCTGAATTTAGGGTTTTTCACCGTAAAACATTCAATGATTCATTTTTAATATAAAATTACCAAGAAAATTAAACAAAAATACAAGTATAGGCCTATAAAATATGTACGTTTAAATTTTTTTTATTGTGCTTTGGAAATGTTTTTTTATGTTAAATTCGAAATCAGTGATTTTAAACGATTCAGACTAACAGAAAACTACAGTTAACTTGTTACCAGAAGTTAATCAATCCGTTAAGTTGTTAACACACATATCGCCTTACAAGACTTGTTTCTAAAGCTTCTAAAAGTTTTATTGTCCGTCAATTCAAGCAATTTGATACCTTCTCACTAGATTTCTTTACAATATCGGCGCCATGTTGTAACATTACCTGGATCGGCTGTAACACAGCAGTTCATTTTGGTTCGTTCAAATCTTTTTAACGGTGTTCCGTTTTTTGGGGGAAAAAAACTAAAAAGCCTGAGAACTATGAATGAATTATTTTGAATTTATCATTTAAAATAAGACGATAAAAAATAAATTTACTGGTGTAACACACTAGTTTCTTTTGGTTTCTATAAATATTTTTAATTTGATGTGCCGGTTTTTGAAATAATGGAAATGCAAAAAACTAGGACTGGATTATTCTTGAATGAATTATTTTGAATTTAGAGTTTTAAATCATTTTAATAAAAACAAAATTCCCCTTTAAGATTTAAATCACCATTTCCAAAAAGCACTTAATACCTAAAAGAACTCGCTCAAAATAAATCAAAATATCTCTCCAAACTTAATCACTTGCAAGATAACGAAAAGAAACCCCAAAATAAAAATAAATTCTCTAAAAATAACCCACTTAAAGAATAAAAATATACTTTTAGAAAAAATAGAACTTTTTAAAACACCGAAAATAGCCTTACAAATAATAAAAACCTGTGAAAAATAACAGTATAAAAAATCTTTCAAAAATAAAAAATAAAAAGAACCACACAAAAAAAGAACCGGCTTAAAGAATAAAAAATACTTTTTAAAAAAAACCTTTTAAAAAAGGGAAAATAACCTCACTAATAAAAGAAACCTGTGAAAAAATAAACATATGAAAAAAACCAACAATGGCATTGTAATATTTTTTATGTCGAAGTGAAGGGTTTCAGAATATATTTATGTTTAAAAATTGAAGTATTATCCAAAACCTCTCATTTAAGTGTGGAATATTATTATTTTTTGCCCAAACTGTCTTAAAATTAGAGTTCGATTTTAGAAAATAATTCTTAAAAATAAATTCATTTTTTAATGCAAGTCCAAAAATCTGCAGGAGTAATGCCATGCAAGTAAGAATTTTCTCTCACATATAAAAAACTAATTAAAGTTTACCGCGACTGTCTGTTATTGAACTAGAGTATAACGTTTTTATTATACACATGACACGTCTGATAACTGGAGTCTATAATACTTACATCAGCATCATAATGTGAGATTGTTATAATATCAGATTTAAACAGTTGTTTCGTCATACCAACTACAGTTGCGCGCCAAGTTTATTCCTGTTACTCACGAAATTTGTTGGATTTTTTGCCCTGCTAATGTAATTAAATTTTATTTTTGTTCCTGATTTGGATACCACTAAAAATAACCCCCCAAACCCCACAGAGCCCTACAGCGTCAGAGAAGCAAGATTGCATGTTCGTCACGTGCGTGAATTGCTACATTCAGTGGATTACGTGGACGCATATAATGGGGCTGACTGTAGTAGTCTGTCTTACGTTAACATCATAACAGACGGGGACGTAGCAGCAGGTAATTATGTGACCTTGAATAATATATTTTCCTAGGAAATGTGTTTTATTATGATATCATGGTCAGTGCTACTTACCGTATATACTTCCCCGATAGGTCACGCTACCGTGACACTATTAGTTTTGTGATAAAAAATTTTAAGATTAAATAATTTTGTTATAAGATATATATAATGCATGGACTTGTTAAAAAAATCCGGTCGCTCATATTTATCGAACTAACTACTCACTACTTACTTACTACACTGCTATCGAACTCACTACTAAACGCCTGTTAACTGGCATTACATTCTGGGAATTATCATAAACTTGTCCCAGATGATGATTAGAGTAATTTATTTAAACAGTTCCATAAAATGTTGAAGAATTGTAAGATTCATTTTATCTTTTCACCTTTATATACCATTTTTCTTTAATTTTACTTTAAAAGTTACTTTTTATATATTTTTTATTTGCATTTCCGCATTTTTTAGTTGTTTATTACTATTTTATCCTTTATTTCATTTAATTTTTATTTATCCTTTATGCTCATTGTTTTAAGTTGTTTATATTTGTTTCTAATTTATTTTCATTGCACACTTTATTTCCATGCACTTACCCATTTTTTTGGTGTGTGGTAACTTTTAAGTACCGGTATTGTATTTATTTATTCCCTCAGTTTTTATTTATTTATCATTTAATTTATAGTTAGTTTTATGAAATTAGGTTTAGTAGTTTTGTTTTTTAGTAAATTTTAAGTATTTTTTATTTTAATTTTCTTAAATTTATTCTTATGTTTGTTTATTTTCATTGCACACTTCATTCCCATCCACTTACCCATTATTTTGGTGCATAGTTCGTCCTCGTGGACCTCTTAGGTGGGTCAGGATGGCAAGGGTTGGATACTGTGTGTGTTGAAATGGTTTTGTCAGAAAATAT
>CH002034.1:0-13279 GCA_000149265.1 Ciona savignyi | reverse complement strand
GATTTTACTTTCACATATAAAAAACTAATTAACGTTTACCGCGACCGTTTTTTTTTTAAACTGGGGTATAACCTCTTTTATTATACATGGCGCGTCCAAATACTGGAGTATACAGCATCATAATGTAAGATTGTTATAATACCACATTTAAACTGTTGTTACGTCACATAAACCTCAGTTACGAGCCATGTTTACTCGCATGAGCTTTCACACGCGAGTGAATTTGGCCCTGTAACCGTATGTGAAAATTGAAATTCAGAGGGTTTTGTGGCAACATTTGTACAGAATATGGTTTTTATTTACTTATGATTTCTCCGCTTATTATTTGTGATTGCTATAATACTTTATTCGCTTATAAATTCTATATTACTTATGGTTAAGATATGATAGGATAGTCATGTTTATCCCTGTGAATGGGAAAACCAAGGAGGTTAACACACGGGCAATCATCAGATCACCTCGCGCCCATCGTCGGGTTACCGGAGCTATTGCAGTGTGTTGTGTGTTATTCATACGTTCCTTCAATTTGGTAGCTCAGCTATTGTTCACCGACATAAGTGATAATATGACGTTGTTTAACAAAGGAATACTGGAGAGAGAACAGGAACATAGTGTGGTTTATGGGTCGATTGACTTTGGCAAAACGGCACAGAGCAACGAAAAATACATCGAACTTCTAGAGAAAACCACCAAACAACTACACGTACAGCCTCATTCGATACTGAGCGGAGATAAAGGTCCAGTGAAGCTATGTTCATCACTCGAATGTAAAGGAATCATAGGTAAGCAGGGTTGCTTATGTATTAGATACCGGTAATTACTTAACCGAAATTTTTGCTTTTTTGCCCGTTTTATAAATTTTGGCAGTTTTATAAATTTTTGGCCGTTTTATAAATTTTTGACAGTTTTATAAATTTTTGGCCGTTTTATAAATTTTTGACAGTTTTATAAATTTTTGACTGTTTTTTATAATGTTCAGATTGCAATACCTATTCTTACCACAATGATAAAAAAAATATGCATTGGTTGATAAAAGAGAGAAAATGGAGTTAAAAAATAAACTTTTGGGTTATTTTATCATTATATTTATTTTATCAAGCATACAGCGTCATTCTGTTTTGGTCAGATTGCAAAACCAGTAATGACGTCTTAATACGTAGTTGTAGCCAAAACCTAAATAATGTTCAAGACATAAGACGTAATATTGTTCAAGACATGTTATTTGTTGATACAGTCTTCGATATGATTATAAACTCAAAAACGATCTTAAAAACGTATGTGGTGGCGGTGACCTTTTAACAGACCTCCCTATTTTTTCTCTTGTTTCTTGTTTCACTATTAATTCTTTTCTCTTTTTCCCTTGTTCTTTTTTCTTATTTTCTCACATTCTCACTATTTCTTCTCTTTTTAGTTTTTCCCTTTTTTTCCCTATTCTCTTCATATGAACAACCTTTAACCTACTTTTCTCATCAATTCTTAATAGAAACAAAGTAATAATTCCTACACTGTAAATAGTCTTATACTAGATTGAATAACATTGCTTATATTCGTGCATTTTAGCAGGACAGTTGATCGAAATAAATTTTACTTCCAATACAAAACGGATATCAGCACACAAGTTATTCTATATTACCTTCTCAAACTCTCGGCGACACCGTGATGGTTCAATAAACGCAGAAAAATGT
The DNA here is from genome assembly GCA_000149265.1 of Ciona savignyi. Taxonomy (NCBI): domain Eukaryota; kingdom Metazoa; phylum Chordata; class Ascidiacea; order Phlebobranchia; family Cionidae; genus Ciona; species Ciona savignyi. Next base: position 11,594 of record CH002034.1, on the reverse strand, counting down.
AGCAATAGAAATCTTAGGTTTAGAACCTCGTAAATGACTGTAACAGCACTTTTTATTTCTATTCAAACTATTTTATATTTCTATGCAGGCAACGACCAACGTCACTACATCCTCGACCTTCTCCGAACTTTCCCTCCCGATCTCAACTACCTCCCACTAGAGGGCGAGGAGTTATCGGAGGAGTGCAAGAGGATGGGGTTCCCGAGGAAACATCGTCATCGACTCTCCTCGCTTCGTCCGGAGCTCGTGGAAGTTTTCATCGACCATTTGTGAGTCTGGGGATTTAATGATACAGATTTTTTGAAAAAAACAATCAAAATTTGACAGTAAAACAGGGGACTTAGCTTTTAAATCATTTTAAGCCATTTTTAGTTATTTTGGTAGATTGAGTGAGGATTTAAACTTCAGAGTTTTTTCTAACAGAACATGAATTGCGTTTAAAAATCCAGGCTTTCCAGTTTTTAAAACATATATTGGGTCTATAGCGAGTATTTTTTGTGGAATTTGAACAAAACCTAAATTGATTCCCAGTTGATGTTTAGATTATATATAGTTATTGGGTGCCTGTGAGCTTGTGGAAGTTTTCATCGACCATTTGTGAGTCGGGGATTTAAAATAGAGATATTTTGAACAAAAAAAATTAAAATTGAACAATAAAAAAGGGAATTGGCTTTTGAATTATTTAAAGCCATTTTTTAATCATTTTTAGTAATTTTTTTCTATCAATAAAGAGCAATAATGGCAATACAAATGAGCAACTTTTCCAGGTCTTGAATATAAAATGGTTAAAAAATAGTCATTTTTAAGTTCTAATATAAACATCCTCACAAAACATTTTGACCCCACATTCAGTCCCACTTTTTTGTAGTTTTACCCCACATTTCCCCCTCTTTTTTGTATTTTTGACCCGACATTCACCCTTTTTTAACTTTTCACCCAAAATTACCCCCTTTTTTGTACTTTTCACCCCCCCATTACCCCCACAGGTACGTGGTGTTCATGAGGCATTGTGCGTCGCAAATCGTGAACATTCGGAACAAAGTTGGAATGGAGCAGAAGTCGATTGCTGAAGGGGAATCTGAGGGGAACGGTAAGAAGTCGAAAATATTTTGGATTTTAGTGGAATATTCATGTTTTTGAGATGTTCCTGTCTCTCCCTGCCAGAGAGATAGTATAGGATAAGATAATTATGTTTATTCCTGTGAAAGGAAAAGTTGTCAGTTCACCACAGGCCCACAGTCGGGTTACCGTAGATATTGCAGTGTGTTGTGTATGAATTATGCACTTCTTTAATTTAGTTGACCCCATTAATCCGCTGGTTTGTTTGTGTATTGGAGAGGGTGGGATATTTGGCGGAGGGAGATGTTATTGGGGGATGGGTTATTTCAACCCTATATTAGGGAGGGCAAGTGGTGTGCTTATCAAGGTTGATTTGTGTGGAAATGTGTATTGGGTTGTTATCTATATTAGGGTTGAAATGAGGTGTGTATTTTGTGGATACCTTTAAATAGGCTGCATGCCTCTGTATTCAGGTGGAAATGATAGTGTGCATTAAGGTTTAATCTAGTCTAATATTGGGGATTGGCCTGTTTTAGGGTTGGGATGTATTTGTATTGGGACAAGGTCTGTCCCAGAATAGCTGTGTGTTTCATAGTTTAATCCTGGCCAACTGCCACACTAGAGCTGGGCGTTGAGAAATTACGGAATTACGTAACTGAGCTGGCGTAATTCCGTAATACAACTTTAATCAATTACGCCCAGCTCTACACTACAGATTACTTTGGATAGAAATGAATTTTCCTTATTCTATTCAGGTGAAGTTGCAAGTGCAAAGGAGAATAAGCCCAACGCTGAAAATAGTGAGTCATAATTCATATTGTTACGGTGAAATTTATTGCATTTAGGATGGAATATAGGTTTATTGTGTGAATTGGAAACGCTTCTTTAAGATTAACTAGTAAATATGTAAGGCCGTTCTCACAGGCCAATCGTCAGATTACCTCGCGCCCACCGTTGGGTTACCAGAGCTATTGCAATGTGTTGTATATGATTAAGACATTTTTTCAATTTAATAGAACTGTGTTTGGTCAATGTCTGCCAAAAACACACAACACTAACCTTTAACCTAGTTTTTTAACAATCTTATTTTTAAACATAAGGTAAAAACCGGAGTTATAACTTTACTGTGACAAAGTAACAACAAGAAACTTTAAAAAAACTAAAACAACCTACTGCCCTTGTAAATAACCATTCATAACCAAGTGAAAACAAACTCGTTTTTGAATAAATGCTTTAAAACAATCGAGCGTTGTAACATAACAGACTAATCTTTGACCGAAAAACAAACTCATACCCAGAACTTAGCCCAACTCCTAAATAAATAAATAACTCCTAAAACGGGAGTTTTAACATTGCAGTGGCAAATGTAAAGCGATTTTGACCGGCCCGCAGACTGTATCTAACCATACCCTGTAATTAAGATATTGAATAATATTCATGTAATAATCCGGCCCACCAAGGACTTTATTTTCCCACATCTGGCCCGCTGACTAGAGAAGTCGCCCACCCCTATCCTAAGGTTAACCAACTTTTAAAACAAACTCGTACTTAAATACAAGGTAAAAACAAGTGCTGTGAATTTGCAAACTTCTAAAACGGGGGTTGTAACATTACAGTGGCAAAGTGGCAACAAGAAGCCGTCAAATCCGCCGCCACGTTGGTCGGCTCGTACTCGGATACTGAATTCGACGTTCGTTTCAACCCGGACATTTTCTCTCCGGATGTAAAACATGACGCAACGCCAGAGGAATTGGAAAAACAGAAGGAATTGTTGAAGCAGGCGGCGAGATTTATCATCACAAACCAAATACCGACCTTTGTAAGTTTGTTTGTGTAGTTGGTATAGTTTGTTGTGTATACGTGACTTCCAGTGTCGATTTGTGGGTAAAGGTTTGCAGATGCGTATTTTGGGTATTTTTAGTATTTTGTTGCTTTTAATCTCACAACCTTTTAATTGAAGGTGTGGCTCGCTATGAGCTAACCTACCGTAATGAACCATATTTTAAAGTTTCTTTTGTGTGGTTTATTGTGTATATGTGCTGGTAAAGATTAGCAATTGTGTGTTTTTGAGTGAATTGATATATTTGGGTATTTTAGGAACATGAATTTTTTTAAGTTATTTTGGCGCAAATGGATATTTTTTGGTTATTTTACCCAAGCCCCCCCCTCTCCCGCAGATCAAAGATTGCCTCGAGCACACCGCGATGCCGACAGACGGAGCCTCGTTATCAGATTGCCTCCATGAGCGCGGTATCAACGCCAGATACTTGGGGAAGATCGTGAAACTGATCGGAACGACTCCTGCCCTTCAACATGTCTATGTAAGTTGCTGGTGTGTGCCTGTTTCAGGTGTTTTAAAAATTTAATCCCTGCTCTTGTATGATAAAGTAACCTGATGGTGGGTGTGAGGTAAAATTGATGAATGTCCGTGTGTTAACCCCATTGGTTTTCCTATTCATTTAAAAAAAGATGTATTGTGTGAAATCCTTAATAATATATTGTATTTTTGGATTTGATCATAAATCAAAATTTAAAGAGGTATTTCTTAAAAAAATGTATTTGAGGTTACCATCCGCCGCTATTCTCTGAAAAATAAATATTTTTTTACCCCACTTATTTCTAAACTTCATGCTGCCCTCTAGAGGATCGGATTAATGGAGATCATTCTACGCGCGGCGAAGCACATAATGCGGGGGTATCTACAGAACGTCGATCAATGCAGCGTATCATCTGCTGTGTCACATTTCCTTAACTGTCTTCTAGGTAGTTTCCCTACACCGCTACCCCATCTTCCTGAAGAAGAACTTATTAGGTGAGTGAATGGGGTTGGTAACGGTATTTTTATCCCACCAACCCAATTTACCCACCCTTCTTACCACAATTATTATTGGGTAAGTTAATAACGAAGGTTTAAGACCCCATTAACCCCACTAACCCAATTTACCCACCAATTTCATATCACAATTATCACAGAGCCATAGTATTTAAATTTTAGTATTATTTAGATTTCAGCACATTTTCCACATTATTATTGTGTCAACTAGAATGGGGTTGTAACATTCCAATGTTAACAAATAATCGTCAACGCCATGTTTGATCAGTTTTAACCATTTTCGCTCTCGCAGTAACAAACGAAAGAAGAAAGCGCGCAAACAGCGCGCGCAGTCAACTTCTGGAGGTCAACGCGCCGCGTGGCATATTCTAACACCGGAGGCAGTATGGGAGCAAATCGAGGCAGAGGCGTCGGATTATTACGATTTCAAAATCGGCGTCAAATCCGTAGACGAGCTCGTGGAAAAGCATTCTGTCCATAAGGTGGCATTGTTGAGGCGATTGTGCATCACGATGGGAATTCAGGTGGGAATCGAGAGATAAGTTTTAGATGATTTTTTCGTTATTTCCGTAGTTTTTAATCAATCATTCCATTCTGTAAATCGTCCGTTTTTTTTCAGAAATGTTTCATACTTTACAATTGTTAACACTCATTTGAATCCTTATCCTTTCTATGCAAACCAGTTGTAAGAACCATTCAATCTTTTTAGCTTTGCTTTGCAAATCTAAGTATTTGAGCAAGTATAATAATGGACAAGATATCGGACTATGATCTGGCAAATTTCTGAGACAGAGTTAACGGTTGCCTGGACCAATAAATTAATGACTAAAACTAAAAGAACGTGTGAATCATACATAACACACTGCCATAGCTTCGGTAACCCGACGGTGGGTGCGAGGTAATGTAATGATTACTCAGGTAGTTGCTGTAATGAAATGACCCACTTAGAGAAAAACACCAATACCCTTCACCTTACCCTACACCCAAGATACCCTGCCCAACCCTATACCCCAATAACCCCCTCCTCACCCACAGCTACTGGTGAAGGACTACACGTTCGACAGTCGTCACAAACCCCCATTCACAGAGGAAGATATAACCAACATGTACCCTGTTATAAAACATGCCCCTCCAAGAGCAAGTGATGCATACCAGTTCTACACCAGCGCACAAACCAAAGTACAACAGGGTAAGGTTGGACTGTTTTGTTTTATGATAATTTGATGTTATTCTTTAAATTGTTGTTTTTTTTGTTAAATTGTTATTATTTAAATTTTTGTATTTTATGGCTATTTAATATTATTAGTTAATTGTTTTTAATTTTGTTGCTATTTCTTGTTTTAATCCCTATATTTTCTAATTTGTTTGTTATTTTATTATAATGTGATGTTATTCTTTAATTTGTTGTTTTTTTTTTGTTGTTAAATCATTGTTATTTGTTTTTTTTTTGTTAAATTCTTGTTCGTTTTATTGCTATTTAATATTATCAGTAAATCTTTTGTTATTTTTTGTTTTAGTCCCTACACTTTTTCTTTAATTTTGTCTTGTCTTTACTTATCTTATCTGTCTATCTCTCTTAATCTTGTTAGGCTTCTTCTTTTGATAAATTGTTGTTATTTATATTGTGGTTTTATTGTTACTATTTTTATGATAACTCATTTAAATATTATGATTGACAGGTTACCTAATTTACATGTTTTGATTGTTAGTTTACCTAATTTACATATTTTGATTAATAGGTTACTCAAGTTACATGTTTTGATTGACAGTTTACCTAATTTACATATTTTGATTGACAGGTTACTCAAGTTACATATTTTGATCGACAGTTTACCTAATTTATATATTTTGATTGACAGGTTACTCAATTTACATATTTTGATTGACAGTTTACCTAATTTATATATTTTGATTGACAGGTTACTCAATTTACATATTTTGATTGACAGTTTACCTAATTTATATATTTTGATGGACAGGTTACTCAAGTTACATGTTTTGATTGTCAGTTTACCTAATTTATATATTTTGATTGACAGATTACCTAATTTATATATTTTGATTGACAGGTTACTCAAGTTACATGTTTTGATTGTCAGTTTACTTAATTTACATATTTTGATTGACAGGTTACTCAAGTTACATGTTTTGATTGACAGGTTACTCAATTTACATATTTTGATTGACAGGTTACTTAAAAGAAGGCTATGAGCTGTTCAGTGAAGCTCTAAACTTGTTCAACAACGTGTATGGAGCTGTTCATGGTGAAATCGCCGCATGTTATCGACATATTGCTCGACTCAACTATATGATGGGAGAACACGCTGATGCGATAACCAACCAACAGAAGGCTGTTATATTGAGCGAGAGGGTGCTAGGTGAGTGTTGTGTGTGGGTGTTTGGTGGGTTATATTGAATTGTTTTTGAAAAGTCTTAATTTTTTTTAAAAACCCCCAAAATAAGTCAAAAGTCAGTGAAATAATTTCCGAGCCCAAAATTGGTCATTTAATCTAATCGTCGTCGCAGGTATCGACAACGTGACAACGATCATGGATTACATCAGTCTTGCTCTTTACTGCTTCGCTAACCGCAAGATCTCTGCTGCCCTCAAGCTGTTGTATCGAGCTCGGTATCTTTTCCTATGCGTCCATGGCAACGACCATCCAGAAATATCACTCGTCAATGTGGGTTGTTTCAAATTGTTGTTTTTCATTGTAAAATTTATTTTTGTTTATTGTAGAATTTGTTGTTATTTCGTACAATTTTTTTTTATATAAATTTGTCGATTTTTGCTGTAAAATTTGCTATTTGATTAAAATTTGGTTTCTTTTCGTTGGATATTCTTTATTTACTGTTGTAAAATTTATTCCATTCTGTTAAAAATTTGTTGTTGAAAAAAAATGTTTTGTTGTTGTCAAATTTGTACATTTTTTATATTTAAATAACCCTAAATCAACCCCCCCCCCTAGAGCAACATCGGGCTGGTCCTCCACGGAGTCCAAGAGTACGACCTCTCGCTCCGATTCCTGGAGGAAGCTTTGAAGATCAACATCAAGTATCACGGGGAGAAGAGTTTGAAAGCAGCTTTGAGGTAATTGATGGGGGTGGGTGCTCAGTTTCGAACTTACAATGGTTTGTCATTAACACCGTATAATCCTGTTTGTGAATTGGTCGCACTAACCATTTGGTCACACTTATTGATTCAAGTTTTAATTGATTCAAGTTTCGAACCCATGATGGGCCTATCACATGGACCGTTTTGTATATAAGAGTCGGTATATGTATCGGTCGCGTTAACCATTCGGCCACACAACCGTGCATTACTTACCAGTTACCATATATTTATTTGTTACAAGGCTTAGTTTCGAACCCAGGATAGGCTCGTGACCAGGATCGTTTTTTTGTATATAAGTCTGTATAGGTATTGGTCGAGTTAACCATTCGGCCACTTGACCATTCAATATTTTCTTGTAATTTAATATTGTTCCAAAAATGTTTTGTTTAAGAATCAAATTGCCAAATACATTATGTTTGTTTTTTTACTGGACCAAGTTTCGAGAAAGCGGTGAACTTGATACTAAAACGGTTTTTGATGTAGATTTAGAGTATAAATATGTTGCATAAACAATTGTCTACACGGCCGTAAAATATTGAGTTTTTTCTTGAAATTAAACGTTGATTCATTGCTCCAGTCACCACCTAGTGGCGAGAGCGTACTCGTGCAAGGGGGAGTTCCGATCCGCGCTCAACCACGAGAAGGAGACGTACAAGCTCTACAAGAACCAGCTCGGCGAGGTGCATGAGAAAACCAAGGAAAGCGGGGAATGTTTGAAACATCTCACTGAGCAAGCTGTCACCCTACAGCGTACTGTAAGTATTGGGGGGGTTGTAAGTGTTGGAGGTTTGTGTGGCGTTTTATGGGGTAGTGTGGGACTGTGGGGTTATTGGGTTCATTAAAGTCAAATTTGTTTGGGTTTAGAGTACGGTAGGTGTTCTGGTGGTCACATGAGGGTTAAGTTTGTGTGGCTTATATGGTGTCCTGTTAGGTTGATGGATTGAATAGAACGGGTATTCATGTTCTTCACTAATGCTGGAAAGCTAAAATTAAATCATAGGTAATCATTGGATACATGAGATGTTGATTTTGGTAATTGAACTGGTCAAACTCTTAATTCATGAGACCTTGCTAATAGCCTTTTTAAGTAGTTCACGACAAACTTGGACGCGGCGCGGTACCATCTTTATGCATAAATGATTAACTTGCACCCACCGTGGGGTTACCGCAGCTATTGCAGTCTGTTGTGTATTATCGGCTTTTCTTGGTATAGTGTTTTTCAACCCATTATTCCACTTGGTTCAAGCAAGTATGCTAAAATTATAATTACAAAGCAACATATTTAACGGTTTTTCTACACAGATGAACGAAATCTACAAGAATGGTTCGACTGCTTCTATACCTCCCCTGCAGGTAAAGTGATCTCTGTAGTTCCTTAGGATTGGATATTCATGTTTATCATCATGAATGGAAAAACCAAGGGGGTTAACACACGGGCAATCGACAGATTATCTCGTGCCCACCGTCGGGTTACAGGAGCTATTACAGTGTGTTGTGTATAATAGATACGTTCCTTCAATTTGGTAGAACCCAAGTGCTTTGTCCAAGAACACAACCGACTAGCTAGCAACCAGTTTCGTACCTGCAACCTTTCGATTGAAAGCCTTACTTGATTTAATTGGATCGAATTTTCAAGTTTACCCCGGGGTTTGAAAACGCGAAAGTTTAATGGCGAATTTTTTGTAAAGTAAACATGGCGTGATATTACCCAATTTCAACCAGTTTGAATGAGATTAATAATAGAATTGCAACTTCTTTAGTTTAAATATACTTTTGTCGCTGCCTATTTATGTTACAACAACTTAAATCTGTAAGAGGCTGTTAAAACATGACGTTGCCGGTACAGTTTATGTTATGCCACCCCACATTTTTATACAGGGGTGACATGCCACCCCTGCCACCCTAGGAATTGGCGCCTATCACACGATTATAGCAATCATGTAATCACATGGTGTTTAGTATTTGTAAAATGCAATTGGTTTACAAACCCTACAGCCACTGGTATAACTGTGCCCAAAGCCCCCGAGTTAGTCTGGTGGTTTGGTGTATTGCCTTTCAGCCGAATGGTTGCAGGTGCGTAACTGGTCGCTAGCTAGTCGGTTGTGTCCTTGGGCAAGGCACTTAACGGGCATTGCCTGAACCCAGCGGATTAATGGGTTCTACCAAATTGAAGTAACATGTCTATCATATACAACACACTGCAATAGCTCCGGTAACCAGACGATGGGCGCGAGGTGATCTGACGATTGCCCGTGTGTTAACCCCCTTGGTTTTCCCATTTACAGGAATTAAAATAAATCTCTTATCCCAAGGCGGCAATTTAGTTTAGAAATATTTTATAAAAATCCCTCAAACCCCCCATTCTTACCCCAGATAACGGCACCCAGTATGCACAGTGTGCTGGACCTGATGAATGTTATCAATGGAATCATATTTATACCTCTCAGGTAAGCAGAGTTTAGTATCATTTACTATGCTGTATATGGGTGGGTGCGTTAATATAGCGGAATTAGCTAGGGAGACTAAATAGGAGAACACTACAAGCAGGAAAATTTGAAAGGAGGGAAGGCGGGAAATTCCTTATTAAAATGATGATTAGGGTATAAGAGTTGGGATTGGTTAAAAACACTTATTGTGTTACCATACGTTTAATCATTAGGTCACCTCGCACCCACCACCGTCGGGTTACCGGAGCTATTGCAGTGTGTTGTATATGATTCACTTGTTCCTTCAATTCGATAGAACACATTAATTCACTAGTTTTAGAAAGTTTCCCAATGACACAAACGACAACCTAGTTGCTGTTTTCGATACTACGACTCTTTACCTACCACGTCGCTTAATATACGCCACCGTGTGGTGGTATTTCCGACCGAAACGACAAGAACCTCCATTTCCTCAGCTCGAAAGATCTCGAAGCAATCCGCAACGAGGTCCACCGACAGCAGGTCGAGAACAGCAAGTTGGTTGCCATGGCGACGAAGACCACGCCCTCCGCTTCGACAGCGCCCCCGGCGGCGACTTCGAGCGACGAGAATCTAAAAGAAGTGGAATGCGCCTTGGATTAAGAAGGGGGATTACCCCGCTCGGGCTGGATGACGAAATTTGTGTTTTGCGTGGAAAATGAATTGAACGAATAATGATGATGTCATGATGACGTCATAATAACGTCATAATGGGCGATTTCGAATCGCGTCGTCGTCGAAACTTGATCAATCGCACTCGCCGCTTGATGGCGGTATGTGCTAAGCAATTGGGCTTATGACGTCATAATTAACCTACTGTGATGGATATTGCGCTGTAAGGAATTCCGGAATTTCGGGTTTCGATCAACATCGTGGCGCAAATGTTATGCAAGAATTGTTCGTGGATTAAGGGTCGCACTATAAATTATGAGTGGTTATTGAGTGAAATTATATAACCTTGTTCAATTTCCACTATGCATACCGATTAATTGCGTAAAGCGACATAGAAACCTTATAATTTGCCTGGAATTATTGAGTTCCAGACAATGGCAAAAGTATCGAATGTTCCATGAATGAATTGTTTTGTTGCGCGAAAGTCTACGTCTTGCTTTTTTATTTAATTTTTACTGGTTTGACGCGTTTTAATAACGCGACGCGATCGGTACGTTTTCGCGCGTACTTCAGTTAGTGTACATATTTTGTTCGGACAGTAACGCGGCCGCCGATTTGACGTGCGTAAACGCAAGCTGCTACGGAATTTGTATCCGTAACAGTCCGTTTTGGTCTCTTTGTTGTCAATGGTGTTGGGTTCGACTTTGTTATCATTAAAATTCGTTTTTTACCAGAATTTCGATTTTTTGTTTTACTGGAAACCGTATAAACACAAGTCAAGGGGATAAAATCGAAGGTACTTAGTGGTCTACGCATGATGCAGTAGTTTGATTAGTTGAACAAGACAGTAAAAATCTCGTATTCCATATATTAGGTAGAAAATATACAGATTAGTTTGTAGGAAAAAATAATGAGGTCGACAACGACATGATAAAACACTACAAAAGAACTATTTATTAATCATTATTGTGATGATAATTGTCAAATTACCTCGTGTATACTGTATTTGGTGGAGATATTGCAATGTGTTGTGTCTGAGAACGTCTTCATCATACACAAAACAGTGTTCTATCATACACAGCCGACTACATAACCCAATGGTGGGCGCGATACAATCTGCCGATTGGGCGTGTGTAATACTGTTTAGCTGTGAAGTTTTATGATAGTGGAGCGGAGATTAGTGAAATCAAGGTGTTGATTGTGCATCTGCTATCTGTTTTGTTGGGAAAATTACCAATTTAGGGAGAGGTACTAGGTCTATCTTTAAAGCAAAATTTTGGAGGGTGTTAAGTTTAGGTTGCAGATCTAAGATTCAGTTTTAAAATGTAAAAAAATCTAAAACTTTTGAGTGACAGTCGTGTTTGTAGGTCCGTTTGCACTGGAGAGATTGGGAGAATAATTTGTTAACGGCTAAACTGACTTAAAACTTATCACACAGACTATAAACAAAGTAATCAACGAAAGTAATGCGTTATGGTAGTAATTCTGCCAAAAACCAAAATCTACCAAT
>CH002035.1:413216-444748 GCA_000149265.1 Ciona savignyi | reverse complement strand
AAAAATAATGGGGGTTCACACATTATTGACACTCTCTAGTTATTGATTATTTTAATATCCAACAGATAAAAGACCGCACGGGGAAAAAGGGAAACAAAAGAGCATAGCTCAAGAGAAACCCGCAATCGGCGATAATTAGGAGATTGGGATTCGACTTCGATAGCACAAATGGAGCCGGAACGCCCAGCGGAAGTAAGTCGGGTGATGTTTCCGCCCAACTTTAATTGTTTAATGATCAATGATGATTGCTGTTAATACTAGGAAGGGAATTTGTGTATTTTGATCTCAACCAATGTATGAGAATTCACGCTTTGTTCAAAATACGCAAGAAATTATTCATTAAAAGGGAAAATAAAACACTTGAGTAAAAGAGGCAGCAATTCGCACTAATTTTAATTACGCAACAATACTCTTATTTATATTGTTAACACATAAATGTCCAACTACATATTTATGACACAACAATGATTAATTTTATTGTTTACGCAACAATGGTCTGCACTATTTCTGACGCAAAAATGCACAATAATATATTGACCCTCGGTTAGGCCTACCGCAACTAGTGCAATGTGCAGTGTATGATTAACACGTTTAATTTGGTAGAACAATGCTTACCTACGTAATGATGGCGCAATAAAACGTATTTATATTAATGACCCCAACAATGCTCGCTTATATATATTTATGACGTCACAATACTCACTCACATTGAAAAAATAACAGAGGGTATTTATAATATTGAAAAAACAGATGAACGCTTATATATATATATATATATATATATATATAAATAATTATTAATGATGCAACTATACGCATTTATAATACTAATGACGAAACTATGCCCATTTATATTGTTGAAGAAACAACAATTGATTTTACTACATTTTATTTCTGTTATTTTTCTTTGGAAGTTTTCGCCGATTTTTCTACATTCGAAAGAAATACTTAGTTCAAAAAACCTGATAGCACAAATCATTAATTAAACCGAGAGGGCGACAATTTCTTATCAACCGCCATCATTTGTTAAAAACGTGTTTATTAAATGAACACATGCAACTTGAAATAACTTTCTATGATTTAGATATAGCTAAGTCCATTATTGTTTACCAAGTCCATCCAATATATTTTCTCTTCCATATAACCGAAATTGGAGTGAATATCTTCTATAATCAAGGAAGCGATGTGACTGTCTTTCTTATCACTTCATGCTTTGCTTCATATGATATTGGTGCAGAAATCAGTCATCCATCACCATTAGCTCATCCTTAAATTGGACTAAGTTTAGCAATTGCCACTGACTTTTTTAAGTTCTTCTCATTTAAAACAAATTTTAATTTAAAGGTATTATACTGCTCTTGTAAGTATTTCATAATTATCAACTATGCTTTATTCACCTTGTCATAGGGAATGATAATTGTCGATGTTTGTTGATGGGTTCTCTAAAAGTGACCGTACATACTTTGGGTTTTGAACCAACTATGTACAATTAAACTGTTATTTCCAAGGTAATCCAGCAATCCAAGTACACAACCGATCCACATAATTCTTTAGATGAATCCTAGAAATGACGTAATTGTATCTTTGTGACCAGAGCAAAATCACATAGTTTGTCAAATCTTGGCAATTACAAAATATCACATTTTAATTACTTGGCAGAGCAAATAAACACCGCCCTGAGTTTAACTGTTTTGGGGTATTTTATTATATGGGCTCTCGCTTTTTTAGACTTGGAGCGTTGGCTAATTGCTTTTGCTCGTCGCTTTTCCATAGAGATCTTTATTCTGGTTAATGTGAACTTGACATAGCTTGTTCTGTCTATACAGAACGTATACAGTATAGCCACGATATGTAAAGTCTTAATCTCAAACTCGAAGTCTATAATTTTTGATTCACTTTAGTTGAATTCTGCGTCTCATTCAATATACGGTTTATTCGCGAAGCGAGTTACTTAGTACGTCATTTAGCATGACGCCGGTTGTATAGTCTAAGGTACGTTATACAGCATGACGCAAGTTATCTCAAGTACGTTATTGTAGGTTATATTAAAATTTCCAGAATATAAAGGGAATTTACAAGGTGCGAAAAGTTTACGTGCCAGACGTTTTACATCTGCACGTTTGACTAACTGTGGGGAATTAGGTGGAAAAACTATGTTAATGATTTATACCAGATAAAATACAAAGGGCCATACAAGGTGATAATTACGTAGCGAGTAATAACACGTGAGAGTCGGTAAACTTGAAACGCAAAAAAACGACGTTAAAACACAAAATATTTTAGACATAAATTAAAACAAATATATACTATACGAAATGCTGCAATATCTCATTTTTTCCACATTTTGTTAAGTTTGAGAATATAAAATTACGGTCCCGTTGGGCATTTCGGATGTTCAGTCGAAATAACAATCGAAGACATGTGGTGAACGATCTCACGAAGTTTCGAGCATTTCACACGTGTATTCTGCAAAAACTAGAATAACCTGGTTGGGCGAATTAAGTAAAAAACTAGAATTGTGCAATCGTGCATAAAAATCTGGTGTCATGTATGTTAATGCGTGATAAATGTTATTTGATATGTAGTGAAAGTGACATCTTACATCCAAGGTAGCAACGCCACAATTTGCATCACATAAGCTATATTTCCATACTTTGCCAGCTAATAAACCAATGCGTCAGGTATCTCACTTTCGAGTGAGCATGAAATAAGGACAGCGATGAACTCGCTATATGCGACGAAAGCGCAATAAAAACGCAAAAAAACGAGCGACCTGTCATATAGGTTTTACGACTCGCAACGAATAGGGGATATAAACTCGTTCGGATGTATTTCCATCAGCGAACAAAAGCAAAATATCAATATGCATAACAAAAGCCTTGTCTCGTCGTTATTGTGCGGTGTTTGTAAAAGCCTGTTTTACACACGAAATATATTCGGAACATCCGACACATTGACTGAGAGGCGATTCGAGAATTAGACATCGCATATTACATGCGGCGCGATTACCATAGCTATACGAAAGTATGCTGGTATCGTGCAATAAACTGTGGCGTTGTGAAGCGGGTACGCTCACTTATTTACACAGCATGCAAACGCGCGAGCCAGGGGCGATCAGACTTCGCATGATAAGACACAAAACTTGAGCCGCTGCTCAAAACGAGTATATAATCGCGTGAACAAGACGCATAATTTGCGTGAGGCGATTAAAAGAAAAATAACGCCTTGTCGGCGGTAACATTGAAAATCTGGCGCAAACGAACAAAACAAACGTCGTTCGACTTGTAATTGCGCCTAATATACCGGATGGGTTGGCACAGCATGGCATCATTGACTCAAGCTCATGATAGCATAATCGTAAAAGCGTTACTGACCTTGTTTAAGATGGAGTGCATATGTAGCAGTTGTTGAAGGCGTGTTTTCTCTTCGTGTTTGTGAGAAGTCTGTAGAGTAAAGCACCGATATTATGCATTCTTGCCATATTTTAGTACCATCCAACCAAACCGGGAACACTAGTATTTGCAATCGTTGCAGACTAATAATTACATATAGTATAAAAAAAATAATAAAACTTACAAAAAATAATGTAGAAGCTACAAAAATAATAATACAACCCTTTCATATTTCGTAAAGGAAACGTCGTCTTGCAGATTCTCTTCTTTCTTTGGCGTATACGATGCTTATCAACTTGATTTCAATAGAGTGCGTTGCCCTTGTGTATAGTCACCAACTTCGTCCAGGCCGTACAAGGTGATAATTACGTACAAAGTAATAAAACGTGAGAGTCGTAAACTTTGAAACGCAAAAAAAACGACGTTAAAACACAAAATATTTTTGACATAAATTAAAACAAATATATACTATACGAAATGCTACAATTATACACCATTATTGTAGTATTTATAAAATAGTGGTTTCTGATGAAGGTATTTGTTCTGCTTTTACATAATGTTCTTGATTGGTAATTTTCGTAGTGTCCCCTATGGCTATGCTATATGGATTTGAACATGAAGATTTCCTGCATTTTCATTTTATACGGTCGTGTCCTGGGTTGCACCGGGAGCTATCCGAGATATAGCGGTCAAATAAGCCTTCACCAGTCATCTTGGCGAGCCGTGAACCATCGGTATAAGAGATAAGCTGCGATGGACGGACGAGATAGAAGCTTGGTATTCTGTTTCGGAGGTACTTGGTAACGAATCGTAGTGAATGTAATGAAAGCTAAACTCTTCCGGTTATACAGTACAAAATGCACACAAAGATTGTTATATACCAAAGTTAAAGATTATTACATACATGTGGGTATGATTAAATTAGATTACAGGGCACGCATGATTACAAGGCACAAAATACCTGTCTATAAACCTGCACGTATTTACTACAGGAATAAAAAGGGTTTGCATTCGAGGAGAACAGACTATCATTTGCACGTGGTTTTATTGTTGCTTTTTTTTATTTGCTTAGAGGGCTATTTGCTGGGTTTTGTGCCCTCGCTACTGCCCGACTTACCTTCTTGCAAGCAAGGGTACGTTGAAGCATGCAAACTTGATTTGGTATCGTTAACGAAACTATCTCGAAGAAAATGGCGAGGTCTGTCAAAGCTTGCATAAGTCGACATTTATATAATGGATTGTTTGCATACATTATAAGGGCTCTTTGTGGTAAACTGATTTTTTTAAATATTTTTAATTCTATATTATTATTTTAACATTTTTTAACAGCGTGTTGCATCCGCATAATTTTATGTATATTATAATAGGTATAACGCCCGTTCGACGACGGAAAAGACAACGTCAGCTTATACGTGTTTTAATTGTTTTATTGGCTGCTTCCCGCGTGTATTATCGTTTTTTTGACATGTTATTCTCCGCATGTAAACAGTTAACCCTTTGACCACAACGGAACTTTTGCCGTTTTTGGCAGTTTTGAGTAAGGTTGCTTTGACCTCGTTTGCTGCGAATACTGTTGGACTTAGAAAAAAATAATCTATTACAAAGTTGTCCAGTATATAACTTCCTACAAATTGGTATTTTTTTTTTTTTGATGACGTCGTAGAATTTGTAATGACGTCATAATCAATACTTTATACTCTAATTACTCGTTACTGGTAGCTTGTAGAAGATAGTAATGTATTACAAAGTTGTTCAGAATGACATTTCCTACAAAGTTATATCTTTTATTTATTGATGACGTCAACTAAGCGTGATGACGTCACCCATGACTGACAAATAAGGCATTTCATCATCAGAATCACTGTCGGCCTTGGTCCTGATGGCAGCCTGATCGGCGGTAAATTGTCATATTTCTTCTGAATATCAAATAATAATTCAATAACAAACAAAATAAAGACGAAAAAATGAATAAATATCAATAGTAATTAAAAAAAAGTCATATACACATATGTATACATATATCGTTGAAAGATCGAAAATGACTGGTAAAAGCGAAAACAAAGATGGCTACTGCTAGTTTTATTCTCACAGCAACTAGTGTAACAATTTTAACTCCCCAGAACATAAAAAAGCGATGTTATGCTTAAAAGTTGAACTAGATACAAAAATTTCAAAGAAACATGTTTGGAGCATTATTACTCAAAAATTTTAAATGCAAAGGTTATGTTTTTATGCGTTATTTCGAAAGATCTATTCAAATGCTTTCCAAAAATATAAAAACTAGAAAAATCCCCCAAGAAACGACTGAATTGTGCATTTTTTTTCGGGGACACTTCTCGGTTACAAATATGTAACCGTCGTGGTCTAAGGGTTAAGGGTAATTTTCACAGAACAATTAAAACGTTCTGTCTGGTGGCTTTGTATTGCCCCAGAGCACTTTTTTATCCACGTAAGTGTTTCTTATATAACCGATTGTGGTTGATAAGAAAGGATATAACGAAAACGTAAGAAACTATAATACTGAAACTATGACCGACTGATGTGCGTGCTTAAGATGGAGAATAAACTTTATGCTGAGATTTTGACTTAGATTCCGAAACCAAGAGTATAAGACATAGGCAGCGTTTATACGTGGTATGAAGCGTCCAGTGAATCGAAGGATAACCTCGATCACAGCGCGGCTCGCCAGAACGTCAGGTACAGAGGTAGTGCCACAACCCAACCGCTACCGACGACTACTCAAAAACTATAGCGAGCTCCACAAGCGAATGCCTAAAATGCGAAATATCGTTCTTATATTAATGTATCTGACGTGCATTTTCTCCACATGATTTACATATCAGCTAACACTTAATTGTAACTTGCAGATTGAACACTGGTTTGAGTTTTGGGTGTTCAAATTAAAATTGACTATAGATTTGTGTTAGCTTTAAGTGTTTAACTGGTTTATATATGAGGTAAAATTGTATTACATTTACTTATATATTTGATAATTTAACAACTACAAATGTTTGTCAAAATAGAAATGAAAATTACTCTTATCACATCGACTGTCGACGAATAAATAATCGGCACCAAAAAATGAAAAAATTGCATACTTTAGTCTGTCTCATTTTTCCCGATTTACTCATAATTTGTGTTCCTCCGGGATAAAACCTAAATGTTAAAGAAACCCGTTACTTCAAGATCATTTTAGTTTTGGTGTAAATTTTATATTTTAATTTTAATTTCTTCTCTGTTAAAGGGTGTCACAAACAACTTAATTATTAGAGAGTAATCTCACAACGAATTTTAATCTACTTTGTAGCGTAGACGGTCGTTTAGGAAGGTGCGCTAACACCTTTCACGATATCAAGTTCACTAAAATGGGGAATATTTCGAAATCGTTTTAGATATATTTTCGCATTGGAACCTAATTATTTTTGTTTACATAATTTTTATGATCTTTTTGATTCTTAACAGGTAGCTGCATAAACTTGAAAATCATGGGAATTTCTCTAATTTGGATTAAAAATTACCAACTAAGATGTTCTACACAGGCACACTTATAAGTTTCGGCAGACCTATAAAAATAAATATTTAGTTCTTTTTTTAAATGTATTTGGTTATTCTGGAAACCTACATTTATGGACGTAAATAGCCTCCTTTTTAAATAATCATATGATATAATTTAAATAAAATTTTGTCATAATACAGGGACCTCCCATTGTTATGCTTGGAGGAGACCTTCATTACCATAACCTACCTGTAACAGAAGTGTTACAAAACCAACAGCTTCTTCTACGTTCTCAACAACAACTTCAACAAAATCAACAACAGCTTCAACAAAACCAGGAGCAGAACCAAAGGGAACTCCTACAAAGACTACCGGAGCCACAATTACAGCAACAAAACCAGATACAAACAGATCAATTACAACAAGTGCAGCAAACCCAGGAACAAACCCCTCCGGAATCATTTGGTTAGTATTAATAAAACTGTATGTTTACCATCATTTTCCTTACATACGTGTAGTTTTATTCCTATCCAATGCAAACTGAGCGCACTAAAATGGCTCTCACTCAAAATCCAGCAACATGTTCTTAGAGTTTTACTTTTGAAGCTTGGATCTGCAACCTAAACTGAAAACGCTCCCAATTGTCTGTCATCGTAGAATTTTGAGCTTCTAACTCTTCGTAAACCGAGACTTTTTTCTAACAAAACGGCTAGGAAATACACATTTAATATACCTCTGACACATCTATTCACTATTTTTATTTAAATACCATGACTACGAGAGGGCCACATATCGACCCGGGTATATAGGTCTATTAATTGGTTAATCATCATCTTTAGAGAATATCACAACAAGCCTGACACGGTGGTTCAGCATGACGACTTCCTCTTTTACCACAACTTGAATATTGGCTGCGCAATAATTAAGGGTCTTACACAAAATCTTACAGTGTGATATTGTATTTGTTTTTACCTCTACTTAGCGTACAAATCCTATTTGTCAACAATCCTTCAACTGGTGGTGGGTGGATTGAATTTCCACCATATGGCTTTTCAATTTCGTCCTCGAAACTAAAGAACGAAAATTTATTCTAAATCCAAAGTGGTTCTTACAAATATCCTATAATACGCCCAGTACATTTTTAATAGATTGTCAAAAACTATGAATGTCACCAAGTACTCGCTGATTGTTTATGATCTCCTTTGTCAAATGAAATTCGCCTTTCTGCGAATGCAGGCGTCTTTGTTCGATAAGTCCTACTCTGTGGCTACGGGTGATAAACAATAATGTTTTAGATCTTTAGATTCATATTTAATAAAAGTAATATTAAAAGACAACGCACATTAACTACAAAATATCAAGTCAAAGTAATGAAGGGTGTTACGGCAGCACGCAGTAAAGTTGACGCGCCTTTTCCCACTTCTTTATTCGGTACAAAGCGGTAACTAAAAATAAACATAAATGCATGTAAAACGCTATTAAACGAAAAATGGATAACAATACTACAAAAACATACCTTAACAATGCGCGCCCGTTAATCCCTTGATCGTAAAAAGAAAATGCTGCTTCCTTGCAGTCGAACTCGAAAAGGACTATATAAATCAAAAACGTAAAATCGCCAAGGACAAATCATAGAAATAAAATGTTACCAAAATCAACCAACCATAAACAATTAACAAACTAAAAAAACTACTGCCACGGTGCAGTAACAAAGGGTTTTTATTGTCCGACTGTTAGTCCACCGGTTAAGTGTGTCGCCTTTCAATCGAAAGGTTACAGGTGCAAAACTGGTCTCTAGCTAGTCAGTTGTGTCCTTGGACAAGGGCACTTTACAGACATTGCCTGAACCCAGCGGATTAATGGGATGATGTATTAAAATGAAGGAAACGTGCCTTCCACACATAACACACTGCAATAGCTCCGGCAACCCGACGGTGGACGCGAATTGTTTTGCCCGTGTGTTAACAACCCCTTTGGTTTTACCATATCCTATTGGAATAGAATGATTATGATGAGCTAGTCACCAGACCTTCTTTATATTAAAATCAGAATAGGTATCGGTCGCGGTAACCATTTGACTACACGACCTACAGTAAAGAAGGATTAGCATACGTGTCTGTGCTACGTGACTACGTGATTAGCATACGTGACTTTTCTACGTCATTCACTGGTAACATCCCCAAAATATTGGAGGGTTTAGAGAAATTATCGGTTCAAACTGCTAAAGCACATTTGGAAGTAATAGTTAAGCATGTAGTAGAATAGGGCCCGTCATTGCGTAATGGTTTATTTCCAAAGGGCTTTTTCAGGAACTCATGAAACCTTCTACCCCAGTTGAAATACATTAATACAGTCACTTTTAAATATCTAGATATTCTCTTTAAATTTGGATGCTGAATATGAACGGGATACTTTGCGAAAATATATGAAAATATAAAGGAAACGTCGTGTAAACTGCAAATATTATGGGTCCCATTTGGAAAAATTCAACCATATAGAAACACATAAATGGGACACGAAACTTTGTTATTTGTTAGACAACAAGTTCTAGATATGCAGAAAATTTTGGGTGAAATTTTGGGTAAGGCCGAACTTTAAAAGAATCCACCGCGCGAACTTTATTGTACGGAGCGCAAACATCATCTATTGTGCGTATTTTAGATATTCTGCATCGGATTTTTTCCTTGGTTGCAAAATCACATATAAAAAAAGGGTTTATTTGATTAGAGAGACACAGACACAGAGATATCTAGGCCTACAGCCAAAACTGTGTTTCCAAATCCACAGTCTGTATAGCCTAGCCTCTTGTGGTAATTAGGGCGGGCACGCTTAACGTACCCTACAGCCCGTCCCCATTTATACAATTTTGTAGTCGGTTATGCTTATGTATTATTTTACTTGTACCGTTGCGCTTATTGGAGTCAAAATAATAATAGAGCTAAAACCTCTTACCGTCTACTTTGTAAAGTCTAGTCAGACTATTTATAAATTAAACAAGCAGCCGCTACAGTTCTCACTGATGTTGATTGAAGGCAAACCAGACAAAGCAGGAATACAATGTCTGCAGTGTCAACTACAACCTTTGCGTCACGAGCTCCGTGCAGCAATAGCAATGGGCCTTCAACTTATTGACATCCCCACTTGCCCTTTAGCTTTTTAAGCTAATGATGATTGAAGGATCTGTCTGGCTTGTTAGACAGTAATGATAGGTTCATTCGCTAAGGCTTTAAAGTTGGCAGCTACCAAGGCTGTGTTCTAATGAGAAAATAGTTTATTTGCAAATGATTCCAAAAAGCAAACGATAAAATAAATCTGCAATCATACCGGCCCAGCAACAGCGCGGTTCACACAGCCACCCCTTCCAGTGCTGAATAAAAAGCACCCACTAAACGGAACAGACGGAGTAAAACCTAAATATTCTGGTTAAACACATGGTTGACACTCCACAAATAATATGTAGCTTAAACTTGCAAAGTTTTAAATGCGGTGTCAACTACCACCTTTGCGGAACCCAAGCTCCGTGCAGCTCTCAACTTAGTGACATCTGTCCACTTGGCTGTCCGGTCTGTCCCCAGTAACCCGACGGTGCACACAGGCGCCCTTTTCAGTGCTGACCAAATAAGCAAACGGAATAGAATATCACCCTGTTGGTTAAACACATGCTTCACACTTACTTGCAAAGTTTATATAATATAACAGTTTCCTATTAACTAGTGAATGGCAATCAAAATTAAAAAAAAATTGACGACATGACGCTTTTACATGCAGAAGAAATATTTGACTTTGGCCTACCTAACCACATTTTGTAAATCATCCCATATAAGATATCCATATTTCTTTAAAAAGCAGAAACGGATGAGTTTAAAATACTAATCAACACTTGTTATTCATCATGAATGTTTTTGCACCATAAAATGAAGTAGACATACAATTGACCGTTAGACGAATAAAACCTTTATTACTATAAAATATTAAGGTAAAATAAAGAAACAAAAATGCTCAGGACTGTTTAAAGATACATTATTGTTCAATAAAATAATTTTTCTAATACCACTATTGTAAGGCCTCCTTTAGTGCGACCTACTGCCACCTGAGTCCTTAACATGAAAACAGTTTAAACGCGCTGATTTGCTTACTCCAGATATCACTTTGATTGATGTGTAATTGCTTTATTCGTTCAGCGATCGGGCGTTCAGCGATCAGCGGTTTTCTATCACAAGAATTATAAATAAATAAATACACACATAACAAATATTAATGAACAATTAGCTCACCAACTGTTTTTCCCGTAGGTCTAAATTCAGTAATCATATGTACGGTTGTCACTATAAGAATCAGTATGAAAAGGAAGAGAACTACGAGGTTGAGGGGATTATAAACTACACTCATTGTAACGAGAAAAACCTCACAATAATAAACATCGAGATTATGAAAAACATTAATTATTAGTCAAATTAGGGATTACAGATGTTACATACCCCCCCACAAATATATGTCCCATATATTTCCAAAACATTACAAAACATCGGTAAATTGAACAACAACGAAATATTGGAAGGCACATACTTCAAAACGGTAAAATAGGCAAAAACACGTAGTATCAGCGAACAATGACGGCGAGTTTGCGATGCAAGTGAAATATGCCAACAAGAACGTAGGAAAGAAATCAGTACACAAACGGAATCAGTAATTGCGCAGAAATAATCGGTAAACGGGCGTTAATCGGTCAGTACACACGCAATAAAGGGAAGTGGTGTCATATAAACGAAATACAAAGGCTACGTATCAGACGTTTAGGAATCTTTGGAATCAACAATCAGACACAATTTAGCAATTGGCCGCTTTACGAGACTGTTGGGCGTCTTAACCAGAACCATACGCACGACTCCGTGTTTATCAGCATATGTGTCCATTACACGGCCCAGTACCCACTTCAAACAGGGCTGGCTCTCGTCCATTAGACGCACTATATCGTTGATTTCAAAGTTTGATCTTTTGCTGTACCACTTTTGGGCAAAAATTCTGACACCCAGCGTTTCCAAAATATATTGGCCATATGTTGCACTTGGACCCATCTTCGTCTTGCGTACAACGCTTTCTCATCGAAGAAGCCTGGAGCTTCATTTGGTGCACCACGCAGTAACAGCAAGTGATTCGGCGTTATCGGTTCATCGCTGTGTGGATCAATAATGACAGGAACGAGCGGCCTTGAATTAACAATTGATTCCACTTCTACGAACAGTGTATTCAAAGCTTCGTCAGTAAGCAGGCCCTTTGGTGAATGCATGGATGATAGCAAACGGCGCACTGACCGTATCATCCTTTCCCATACGCCGCCCATGTGGGAGGCTGCAGGCGGGTTGAAGGACCACGCTATTGCTCTCTGTCGCAAATGCTCAGCAATCTGTTCACGGTTCCACACGGCAAGGGATGATCGAAGTATCTTCTCTGCACCAACAAAATTGGTCCCGTTATCACTGTATATTTTTTTGGTTTACCTCGCCGACCTATAAATCGGCGTAGAGCATTTAAAAACGAATCAGCAGAAAGATCATTAGCCATTTCAATATGTATGGCTCGGATGGTGAGGCAAGTGAATATACATCCGTATCTTTTAATTTTGCTCCGGTTTTGTTTCACACAGAACGGACCGAAGTAGTCAACTCCAACGTGGCTAAAGGCATGTTCGCCAGGCTGAAGGCGCCCAGAAGGCAGTTCTGCCATAATCTGACATCCAGGAACGGCGCTTCTTCTTTTGCACGGCAGACATTTCGTCAAGACTCGGCGAACGGCAACTCCAATTTTCAGTATCCAAAATCGCCCACGTAGCGCAGATAAGGTGTGTCCGTAACCGGAATGCCCCACACTCTGGTGGTATTCGTAGATGATCAAGTTCGTTAAGTGAGAATAACATGGTAGAATAATCTGGTGTTTTGCGTCATACTCGACCGGAGCTTTATCAATACGACCGCCGACGCGCAGCACTCCATTTTTCAGTAAGGGGTTCAGTTTAGAAAGAGCAAGAATACAGTCTCCTTTCTTTATTTGCTTTTTGGAATCCAAAATGGAGATCGTTGATCCGAAATGTTTTCGCTGTTCATACTTTATTAGTTCAATTTCTGCACTTTCAAGCTCTTTCACGCTGAGCGAAGCCGTTAAATGGCCTGACGGTGGGCAGGCATTGCGAATCTTTTGGAGCAGGAACATCTTGTATCTAGACAGCCAAGCCGCTGCCTTTTTTAATCGGTACCACGACGAAAAGTGGCTAATCAAGCGATCAGTACTAAATTCAGTAACCATTTCATCTGTAGTCAGTAAGTTCACATTGGCGTTCTGTCCTTTTAAGGGTAAAAATTCATCAGGGACCCTTGGAAGCGAGACTGGACATTCAGGCCATTTGCTCTTCACTTGCCATAGAAAGTCGGGTCCATTTAGCCATCGTCCGGATTGTGTCAGTAGTTTAGTGGTTAGTCCGCGAGTTGCGTAATCGGCGGGATTTAGTTTAGTAGGTACGAAATTCCAATGATTAATATTTGTATGACGCTCTATTTCGGCAATTCGGTTTGCAATAAAAGTAGGAAATCGTTTCTTACAATTGTATATTGTCTGTATTACCGCGGTGGAATCTGTCCAAAAGGTGGATTGGCAGCTCGTCAACTTTAATTCTCTTCTGGCTAATTGGTCATGGCGGACAGCCAGAACGGCTGCCGTTAATTCAAGTCGTGGAATAGACATGGTGCTCATTGGAGCTACTCTGGCTTTTCCGATGAGAAACGAGCAATGTATATTTCCTTTAATATCAATAAAACGCAAATAAGACACTGCGCCATAAGCCACGGTAGATGCATCTGCAAAGTGGTGAAGTTCAGTATGAATAACTTTTTCCAGTGACGGTGATTTAAAGCAGCGTTGAACCCTAACTTGTTCAAGTCCAGGTAAATCTTCCAGCCAGGTGACCCACTCACTTTCTTCTTCTTGGGAGACCCTTTCATCCCAGTTTAATCCTCGTTTACAGAGTCTCTGCCATAAGAGTCTTCCTTTAATCAGGACGGGGGCAGCGAAACCCAGGGGGTCGTATATCGAGCTAACGACTGACAAAATTCCTCTTCTGGTTACCGGCTTCTTCTGTGGTGTAACGGTAAATGAAAATTCGTCCGATTGGACTCTCCATTGTACACCAAGGACGCGCTCGTCCAAGCAAGCATCGATATTAAGAGAACATGCGTTCTTCGCTCTTTCCGTTTCAGGAATCGTTTTCAGTACTTCCGCATTGTTAGACAACCATTTCGTTAGGCGGAATCCTGCACGAGCAAGTAGCTCTCGCAGATCAGTTACAAATTTGGTAGCTTTATCTATGTTCTCGACAGACACTAAGCAGTCGTTGACGTAAAAGTTATTCTTGACCACATTCGCAGCCAAATCGTCATAATCGTCTCCGTACACACGGGCGCATTCCTTTAAACAGATATCTCGCCGCTGGCAGACTGGGTGACGACGTCGCACCAAACAAATGCACCAGCATTTGGTACACAGTCGGTTCATCTTGTAAATTGCCACCTTTCCACCAAAGGAAGCTCAGCATATCAGTATCCCTTGGATCGACTCTAACTTGGTGGAACATTCCTTCCACGTCGTCCACTAGGGCGATTTGGTTCTGACGAAAGCGAGTCAGCACACCTATAAGACTGTTTGTTAAATCTGGTCCTTGCATCAGTACATCGTTTAGCGAAACGCCATTATGTTTCGCCGCGCAATCAAACACCACACGCACTTTACCGGGCTTACGTGGATGTACGACAGGGTGGTGGGGAATAAACCACCGTTTTCTAGAAGCGTGAATTTCAGTAGCAGGTACTTCCCGCGCATACCCCTTTTCAATGTATGACTGTACAGCATCAGTATATTGCGCGTGTAGTTCGTCGTTTTTCAGTAAACGTCTCTTAAGACCATCAGCGCGCTTTTGCGCCATCACGCGATTGTCAGGTAACTCACGAGCACAAGGTTTTTTCGGCAGTGATAATTGGAAATGGCCATTTACCATAGAAACTGATTTCTTCATTAATTCGTGGGCAATACGATCTTCTCTTGACGTTGGCGAGGCGAATCGCCAAAGTCAGTGTTCCATAGGCGATTGATCTGACGTGATAAAGCGTCAGACGTCGTCGTTAAATTGTTCTGTATCGTGGTCGATGAACACGGCGATAGGGAGGGGCCCATCAAAGACCAACCGAAGGGCGTTTTCCACGCAACAGGTTCATCTCTTTTTCCTTTGAGGACTTTCTGTACCCACAATGCTTCTGGTACATCTATTCCGATGAGAAGGGTAACGGTGCCACCATCAACTTGTGGAAATTCTATACCTTCCAGGTGACTCATTTTATCCAACACATTCCTTCGTGGAAGAATGTTTGGTCGTACTGGAATATGGTCCACTGACACTACATTCTGTATTTCAACTTCAGTTTCACCGTCTAATGAACAAACGGTTAGGTCAGTAGTGATACCGTTGTACGACGATTCCGCACAGAGGGTGGTTAGGGACATCTGTTTGGGAGTTCCTGTAATGCCAAGAGCGCTCGTTAAAGTACTGTTACATAACGTGGCCGAAGATCCTGAATCGAGAAAGGCGTAAGTCCGCACCTCGCGGTTCTTGTATCGGACGTTCACTGGTACCACGCACATGTATACGCCCTTCGCCTTGTCCTCTTCTGTATAATGAGATTGGGGACTTTCGGAAAGTATGGAAGAGCATGACGTCGCTGCTTTCGCTTGATCATCAGTTTTGTCGGGTTTGGGAACTTTAGTAAATCTGTTGTGCAAAAGCGAGTGGTGATACCTGCTTTTACATTCCCCACAGCATTCTGCTGAAGGACAATCTGCCACACGGTGACCTCTTTGCAAGCACCGAAAGCACAATCCTTTGACAGATGCCAGCTCCCGTCGTTCGCGTACGTTCATTTTCTTGAATTTAAAGCACTGTGGTAGCGCATGCTTCTTGCCGCATAAATCGTCGGTAATTGTTCTG
Organism: Ciona savignyi; assembly: GCA_000149265.1. Lineage (NCBI taxonomy): Eukaryota > Metazoa > Chordata > Ascidiacea > Phlebobranchia > Cionidae > Ciona > Ciona savignyi. The sequence goes on along the minus strand of CH002035.1, from coordinate 428,835 downwards.
TAATCTCGTGTAGAGTATTGAAGGCGGCAGCTTTCCGGTATCGTCCTGGCTCACGACTGTACAAGCTTTCTCCATACAGAGAATTATAAATCTTCGATTGTCTTGCGACAAACGCAACGAGGTCTAGGAAGCCAGCGTCCCGGCACTTCTCCTCAGCAACGCAGACAGACCACTCGATCCATTTTGTCTGTAGGCTATCAGGTTACTTGTTTATGATCGGTAGAAGGCAGTGCAGAGAATTAATGCCCGCGTATTCACCGACGTCAGCAAGGGCACTCTTACATCTCTGCAGCAATATGTCCAGTTTCAGTAATCCGGCAGGATCCTTTTCTCCAACGACCGGCGTCTTCGCCAGCAGTTTACTGCAAGCCTTGGAGGTAATGTGTGGCCTCCCATACAGTTGAAACAACTGATCACGGGCCAATCGGTAACCACAGAGAGCTCCTTACTGAAGTGCGACAACTGGCGCCGTACCTCAGGTTCACACTGCTGTAGTAAGTAAATCAATCGAGTCGACTCTGACTTCACGTGTTGTTCGATATGCGTTTCAAAGTTCCGTATAAACTCGTGATAATCTAGAGGATCTCCATTAAATTTCATTAGTTCTGGTCGTGGCGGTAGAGTTACGTCAGAATTCATTTGTCGGTAGTTCGGCATTGCATGTTCTGTAAGTTTACGTGGCGAAGCTTGATAACCATCGTCACCATTCGGAAGCGACCGAAGCATCGATTCCTTTTGTGTATTATGTCGTGGCGTCGCACCCACATCTGCAGCAATCGGTATATCTTTCGTAGTGGGGTTGACAGCAATATTTTCGATGTGTGGAGTTGGGAGCTGCTCATCCCAAGCACGTAACTCAAGCTCGGCCAACGCTCACACAAACATAAACGTTTTAAAAAAACATTAATTATTAGTCAAATTAGGGTTTACAGATGTTACAACTATGTTACAGCTAAAGAATTGCAAGAGAAATTAAACAACAATGCAAAAGAAGTGAGCGAGCAAATCGTGCTACCAATTGATTTAGAACGTACCATAAAGAGAGTCAATCTTCAAATCTGCAAAGTAAAACAACATGCAGATAAAGATTGGGAGACTGAAGCATCTTCATTGGAATGGAGAATGTGTATGGAACGAAAGCACGCGCAAACAGTTTTGTGTATTATGTCGTGGCGTCGCACCCACATCTGCAGCAATCGGTATATCTTTCGTAGTGGGGTTGACAGCAATATTTTCGATGTGTGGAGTTGGGAGCTGCTCATCCCAAACACGTAACTCAAGCTCGGCCAACTCTGCTTTACGTTCAGCTTCTCTTGTCTCTAGTTCTGCACGCTCACGAGCACTTTGAGCGACCTGCTGTGCTTCAAGACGAGCCTTCTGAGCTTGGACATACGCTTCTCGACGTTGCGATGCTGGGAGCCTTTTCGGCACTTAGAAGCCATTCAGTAGCTCTCCCTTTGAATTCTAGTTGGCTTTGAACCACACATTGCAAAAGGGGGTGACCTTGATCGTTTAAATCTTCTTGCGAGTAAGCCTTCGGCGCGAGGATCATCAACTTGGCGTAGAGGCGCTCAATCTCAGTAATCAGTTCATTCAGTTTTGGACCCATGCTCGAGTCCGTCATCATTACTTCAGAGAGCATATATTTCTGCCGCAGGATAATTTCTATCCGGTCAAAGTCATTTCTTTCGTTAGATTCCATGTCAGCAACAGGGAAGATACAACGGTAATAAAGGTTATTGTGACGTAATAAACAATAGCAGCAAAGCAAATACAAATCGGTACAATAATAAGTTGGGTAAAATCAGTAGGTACCGGTAACAGTAAATTCAATAACCATCGGGTATAAATCAGTAAATCGATATTGTCGGTAATCAGTAGGTATAACAATAAATCATTAATCAGTAAGAATCAGTAAATTCAATATGGATCAGTTGAAAACTTATGTAAGGCCTCCTTTAGTGCGACCTACTGCCACCTGAGTCCTTAACATGAAAACAGTTTAAACGCGCTGATTTGCTTACTCCAGATATCACTTTGATTGATGTGTAATTGCTTTATTCGTTCAGCGATCGGGCGTTCAGCGATCAGCGGTTTTCTATCACAAGAATTATAAATAAATACACACATAACAAATATTAATGAACAATTAGCTCACCAACTGTTTTTCCCGTAGGTCTAAATTCAGTAATCAAATGTACGGTTGTCACTATAAGAATCAGTATGAAAAGGAAGAGAACTACGAGGTTGAGGGGATTATAAACTACACTCATTGTGACGAGAAAAACCTCACAATAACAAACATAAACGTTTTAAAAAAACATTAATTATTAGTCAAATTAGGGTTTACAGATGTAACAACTATGTTACAGCTAAAGAATTGCAAGAGAAATTAAACAACATATGGGGCATTAAAGAAGTGAGCGAGCAAATCGTGCTACCAATTGATATAGAACGTACCATAAAGAGAGTCAATCTTCAAATCTGCAAAGTAAAACAACATGCAGATAAAGATTGGGAGACTGAAGCATCTTCATTGGAATGGAGAATGTGTATGGAACGAAAGCATGCACAAACAGTCTATGGAACAAATGAACCAAGAATTTCGATTAACGAAATATTTGATACCGCAAAGAAAATTGCAACAGATGAAGCTAAACGCAAGTTTAAAGATGAAAATTCTAAGAAAGTGTATATCAAGAAACATGGCAACATTGTTGGTCTTACGGGATTACCCGGAATCGGTAAAACAACATTGACAGAGACGGTGACTCAGTCCGTCCTAAACAAATTAATTCTTAGTGACACAGAATATTTGTTTTACATTTTAATAAGAAATGTGAATTTTGAAAAAAAAGTCTCGGTTAGCCAGTTTCTTATTGAAAACAGTTTGCCAGGGCAGGCCTACTCTGATGAAGAATACAAAGCCATAACCCAAGAGTTGCAGAACAATCCTAATGTTGTCATTGTGATGGATGGCTTGGATGAAGCTGGAGTCCCTTTCTCCACCGCCACTCATTGCTGTCAATTGGATACAAAAGAGAAACCAGTGGACATTATCAAGAACTTGTATTAATGCTACTCTCCTACCAAATGCTGTTAAACTAGTCACTTCCAGACCAGGTCAATTTTATCAGATACACCAGGATTATCGTCCAACTATAGTTCTTGAAGTACTTGGGCTAGATAAAGCTGCACAAGAGGAACTGATTAAACAGATCTGTGGCGCGGAAAAGTATCCTGGGATTGAGGAGTTACTGGAGCAAAAGGCAAATCTATCTGCTTTGTGCTATGTACCAGTCAATTGCATTTATATCATTGACAGCCTTCTCTCTAAAGTTGGTGACATAAATTTCAATGACGCAAGTGTTAATCTCAAACACTTATCCAAGTACATTTCTTCTGGAGTTCTGAAAAATATGGACATAGTAGAGCTCAGATTGGAGTTGATTAAACTTACTGAACTGGCATTCAGAGGATTTGAAAATAAGAAGGTTGTTTTTGAAATAAACGACTTTGAAGTAAGTGCATCTCACGGATTCAATGGTCGCAAACTTTCTGCATACGTATGTTGAACAATCATCATGCATAAAACTAAAAATCTTGGATGGTAAGAAGCGTAGTTACTTCGCCCATCTTACCTTACAAGAATTCTTTTGTGCGATATACCTGATGCTGTTTATGCCATATGAATCACTTGCCGAAAAACGTTCAATGTTTAATGATGTTCACTGGGCATGTTGTTGTTCGATTCATGTTTGGTCTTTGCAACTCTCTCTGCTTACAAGGAGATGACAAACATCTTCCCAGCTTCACGGATCAGAGATTTTGAGAAGAAGAAACAGATGCTTTTACAAATAGTTTCATGTCAGAATTTATGTGACTATGGCACACTCATTAAAGTATCTGGCTGGGTAAATGAATCTAATGACAAGGAAATATCGACCACATTCGATAAGCGCGCTTCCACCAGTGGACGATGAAATTAAAACTTCCAAACGATCCTTCTAAAGTTCACGACGTTGCGTTGGCTTTGAAGTCGTGTTCAGCATCGCACAACTTGAGTGTGGTGGCATATGAGACAACTGAAGCTCCAATCTTCTTCCGTCGGTTTACAACATTCAACCAATCTCAAGGTTAGATGGAATGAAAATTAAAACAAAAATATTCTGTTAAAATAAGATTTTAAAATAAAAAATCAGAAAAAAATTTTCCACTTAAAAATACCCACACTTTGTTAGTTTTAACATACATGGCTCAGCTGAGTATTGCTCCCACTGCTAGATTATCTATCAAATGTATCAAATTACATTAAATCATAAATTAAAAAATATTTGGTACATTTTATGAATGAATGGTGTGCTATATTAATAAATTTTTAGATCAAGCAGTTAGAATTGAATAAGGTGGACATGACCAACCTTACTGTGTATTTGGTCCAACGTATGAACGACATTGATCGACTTGAACTGATCCGTTGCAAACACGTGAGTGCTGCTATGAAGGGACTATGCCCAGCTATTAATCAACGATCAAACAAGGTAACCTGTTGTTACATTAAAACTAACTTTTTATCAATAACATAGCATAACCTTTTGTATCAGCGCTTTGAGTAGGGTAAGACAAGGGGTAAACGTAGGTTAAGTATTTTATTGGGTGAACACGCAGTCAAAGCGCTGTACACAAATGGGACATAGCTTAGGTAAGTCGGGTAAAAGGTTTAGAGAACGGCTTAGCCAAGCGAGGAACACCAAGTAATCTCTGATATTATGGAATTATACACAATTTATATTAGACTCAAAACAGGAAACACGTGTTTGTACACGAGGCTTGGACGGCGTTAAACAGACCTCGCGGAAAAAATTCATTGACTGAGCTCTCGAAAACAGGGAACTAATCACAATTTCCCATGCACAAAATCTGGACACATGGCATAACGAATTAATAATAAAAATAAAAAGCGATACAATTATAAACACGTGTGGGATTTCCACACTTTATTTATATTACCCTAACTCATGGGCCGGAAGAAAAAAATATACATTTAATGTTTAGGAACATCTATGTAATGGATTGGTTGATGTGTAGCAGCGCTCTTTACTTTAGACGGGTGATAACCAGGGTAAGACAAGAAGTGAACAGAGGTTAAGTATTTATTAGGTATTTACGCAAGGTGCAGCCAGTTGTACACAGGGCATAGCTTAAGTAAGTAAGGTAAAAGATTGAGAGAACAGCTTAGAGGCTACACCGATAGTTCTCTCTGATATTATAAAAATTATAGACAGTTTATATAAGACACATAACAGGAAACACATGTTTGTACACGAGGCGTTGGGCGGCGTTAAACAGAAATCTCGCGGGAAAAAATTCATCGACTGACCTGCCAAAACAGAAAACTAATCGCAATTTCCCGGGCACAAAATATGAACACATGGCATGGCGTGCTAATTGTTAAAATGTACAGTAAGACAATTATATATACGTGTGGGTTTCCCACAGATGTGATGTGTTTAGTTTCAATGTTGTTGTTATTGTGTTATGTTTGTTTAAGGTTTGCACCCTTTTCTTTATGTCCACCATCATTTCGCGTTGTGCACTATCATCTAAGATTTTAAAATACCTGGGTATATCTGGATAAAATATTTGACACTGATAGTTTTCGCGCCTTTACCGTTGTTCGACCTTAACAGATTAGTAGGTTTCAAACTTGTTTAAATTTGTGTCACCTGTTGTTTGTTAATCTGGACTGACAATTCCCTAGATATCAGTGGACATTTGTTTCTCCCCACTGCTCAACCACGTTTTAACAATGAATCGATGCATATAGGTCTGGCAAAATATGGATGCACAGTAATGGTTTCTTTTAACACAGCCTGGTACAAAATTCGCGAATTTGCTACAGATTTAGAACAGACTTTCTCGGTGTACCTTTCATCAAGGTATCATATCTTTATGGCATATTCAGTATTAAGTACTGAGTATCGGTTACAAGTAGAAAAAGTATCGTCTGACGTAGTTTTTCGGATTAGTCGCATTATTCTTTTATATTTTATTAAAGCACACATTTGTAATGGCGTATTGTCTAAAGCGGACCTCGACAGACAGTTCGCACGATTAGCCGTTAAAACAAGAGTGTGGGACCACACTTTAAGCGTAAAAGACGTAACATCTGTCAGAAACAAAACATTCCTTGACCCATTGTTTATATGTACAGCGTATCATTCACGCTAGGACATTCCTTGATTTCGCATAACTCCCTCCCGTTATGCGGCAACAACTATTGAATTTGAAATTACCTCAACAGTCAATGTAATAAACTGGAAGTTAAATGACAATATGTAACTCGCTTATTGCGAGATTCCAGTGGTTGTGTAGGCGTGTTGAGTAAGAAACACGATAGAAATCTAAAATTATAAAATCATATTCAGTTAGTTGTATTATTTACCAATTCAACAAACAGAAATCACGTGAATGTTACAATTTAAGATCATTCAAACATTACAACAGACTGATAATCAAGCATGACTGCTGACATCGCAGACAACTGGCGCAAAACCTTAAACACAAATATCGTAAACAGGATATCGAACAAAGAAAGATCGATAAATCGATATGGCAAAAGCGACACTATAAAAATAATTCATTAAGTAACCAAAAATGAATATATTTAAGAAGTTGGGGATGTTTTACTAATAGAAACATAGACGCCACACCCAACTGACTGAACCTTAAATTTATGCCTTTTTATTAAATATAAGTCGATTTCATTTTTTGTGAATTTCTAAATTAAAATTGGAAGGGCATCATTTTATAATGGAATACGGTGACCAGTCAACTGAACCCCTTACAACTGAACCCCTTACAACTGAACCCCTACAACTGAACCCTTTACAACTGAACCCCTACAATTAAGCCCCTTACAACTGAACTCCTTTTAACTAAACCCCTTTAAACTAAACCCCTTTACAACTGAACCCAGTTCAATTGAACCTTTTTACAACTGAACCCCCTTTTTCAGTTAAAAGGGTTCTGTTAAAAGGGGGTTCAGTTGTAAGGGGTTCAGTTGTCATGGAACCTGGAATACATATCATAAGCACGATAAAAGTTGAGAGAAATTCTCTCATACAATGTGACCAAGTTTTTATTATATTATTGTGTCAGTGAGAGTTTATAATATGAGATTCCTAACGTAAAGCACATCTGATTCGCAGCGAAGCGTTTACAAGTAAGTGCATTGAATTATTCGTGTGTTTCATTGACAACGCTCATGGGGTCGGATTGGATGCAGTGTATTAGAGCTATGCGCGCAGCACCGATCGCTTACCTTTCCCATAAGGTCAAACGTTAAATTTACAGATGGTATATCTCTTCCAAACATCTGGAAAATCTGCATATTCCAACCGTGCTAAAGATGTATTGTTGTGGTTTAACAACGTTCAGTCTGATAGTTTGTGGTAACTAAAACATGTATGGGGGCATTTAAACAACTGAATTCTTTCCAATAGTTATGTAACATACCACGACCCATTATTTACTCAGTTTGTTTACATGTTTTCCTGATATCTGTGGCGCCATTTTTTTATACTGGCCGAGACCAGGTCCCAGCAGGATCCGCTGCCTTTTATAATTAGTACATAAATTTTTCGTTCCGACTCCGCATATGTACCCCACCATGGCGTGAAGCTAAACTCGACTGGCAGCGGAACCCTCCCCACTAAATAGAAAAAAACCACAAAACTTACACTCGTTAATGTATTCTTTTTGAAGTATTTGTGTGTAATCGCACAACGATTATAAAGCAAATAATGACGTAGGTTTAAAACAACTGCTTTAAGTATCAATGACGTCATAAAGTGATGACAGAATTAACTCAGCCGGTGTGGATTAACTGAAATGCAGTTTTTGCAAATATGATATTAAAATTGCTATATGTTTATGTTAAAGCCTTATATTTTGCGTGATAAACGCTGTACGTAATAATGGCTGAATGTTGCAACCGCACATTCTAATTTTTAAATTCTATATTATTTATACTGGGGTGTTTGTTTTTGTCCCGTTGCAAACTTTCATGTGAGAATTTCCCACAATCATTATATTAATTGCACCGGTTGCACAAGAGAACAACACACTGATCGTCACGACAAACGTCATATAACGCGGACGCCCTGTTTTATTGCATTCGCGCCCATTGTCACTTTCAGTATAAATTTCCTTGTTTTGTATTTACACATCAGTCCACTTGGGACTCACCAAATAGTTCTCTTTTCAGAACTGACCACCATTGGCTCGGTCAACCTTGAACTTAACCGTTGGTACAGAAGCTCTTTGTCGTGAGATGGCAAATCTCATACCTGTTCGTGTTTCCTTACCAAAGCGTTGCGCGAGTCATTAATAAATACGACTTTAACCGTTAACATATCCTTGATCTTGGGTCGAAAGGGTAAGAAACCGACAGTCTCTTTTTTGGATGCTCCACTATATCTAATATTATTTGGATTCTCCTACAGAAACTTTCATAACTATTAAAATTAATTAATAACTAGAGAGTGTCAACCACGTGTTTTAAAACCACTATTTGTAAAACACATTTTGTATGATATATATATATATATATTTATATATATGCGAGCAGGGTCCCTAACCACAATTTGTATTTTATACACCGGGTCAGTAGTTTGTTTCTGCAAGCATAAACGCATGGGTCCCTACACAATATATTTTATTGTCAGATATGTGCACGTCAGATCCATGTTATGTAACATTCCTAAAAGTTTTAACCGGACTGTCATAGTTTTGTTTCTGCAAGCATAAACGCATGGGTCCCATAGTTATTAAACCAAACTTCTTTTCCATGTGTAGTTAAAAATAATAAGCGTGTTAGATTTACGAACATTTTACCACAAATATTTTAAATTTAAGTCTCTTGTCAAGCCCTTTGGTAAAGGGAAGGTAAATTCCCAAAACAGCCCGATTGAGTTTTTCATTATTTCGGGGAATTACCCTGGGTTTAGTACATACATTTTTGCTTTTACATATCTAAGTTATGTTATCTAAGTAAGATGTTTGTTAGATAATCTAACAAACCGTTTTAATCCGCTTTGCCGACTCCTTGTGGAGATTTCGGAGCGATATAGCATGCCTGTTACAATCATGGTTTAAACACAAATCATAATTTTTAGGGTATTTCCCTATGTTCCCTTTTTCTTTTTGCTCAATGGTACAAAGGCGGATAGGAAACTAACATTTTGGCCGTTAAAGCGCTATGCCCCAAAAAGCTAATTTAAAAAAATTCCGATTTGTTTTTTACCTCCCAGGGGAATTCCCCTGGGTATATTACCCAAACTTTTGGTTTCTGCAAATCTAGACCATGGTGTCTAACAAATAACAAAGTTTCATTTTAATTCCATTACCCCTTCTGGTAGATGTCGGTGCCACAACCCATGCCTGTCACAATCATGATTTAAAAATAAAATCTTATTTTTAGGGTATTTCCCTAGGTAATTATTTTAATTCTTCTAAGTGTTATATCATTGGCTTATGCACTTACAGTTTGCCAAATTTAAATGAAATTGGAGTAGCCGTTTAAGCGCTCTGCCCAAAAAAGCTATTTTTTTAAAAAAAACACCGTTTTGGTTTTTCACCTTCCAGGGGAATTCCCCTGGGTATATTACCTAAAAGTTTGGTTTCTGCATATCTAGACCATGTTGTCTAACAAAGTTCAAATTTATTTGCGATTCCATTACTCCTTTTGGTAAATTTCGGGGTGAAATGGCATGCTTGTCACAATCCTGATTTGAGAACAAAATCCTATTTTTTGAGGGTATTTCCCAAGGGATGTTTTTTTATTTTTTTTAGGTGTTATATAAGTGCCTAATTACTTACATTTCAACAAATCTGATTAAAATTGGAGCAGCCGTTCAAGCGCTATGCCCGAAAAAGCTAAAAAAATAGAAAAAAATACCGTTTAGGTTTTTAACGTATCAAGGGAATTCCCCTGGATTTATTACCCAAAATTTTAGTTTGTGCATATCTAGACAATGTGGTCTAACAAATGACAGAGTTTCATTGGGATTCCATTATCCTTTCTGTTAGATGTCGAAGCCACAATCCATGCCTGTCACAATCTTGATTTAGAAACATATCTTGATTTTTAGGGTATTTTCCTGGGTAAATATTTTGTTTCTTCTAATTGGTAACTCAGTGGCTAACACACTACTATTTTACCAAATTTGATCAAAATTGGAGCAGCCGTTCATGCGCTATGCCCAAAAAGCTAAATTTTTTGAAAAAAGTACCGTTTTGGTTTTTCACCTCCCAGGGGAATTCCCCTAGGTACATTACCCAAAATTTTGGTTTCTGCATATCTAGACCATGTGGTCTAACAAATGACTAAGTTTCATTGCGATTCCATTATCCCTTCTAGTAGATGTCGGAGCCACAAGCCATGCCTGTCAAGCGTTTGACGAAAAAAAAAAGAAAAAAAAAGAAAAAAAAAACGGACAAAAACAATATGTGTCCCATTTTTTCAAATGGGACCCATAATGACTGAAAACTGGAAATATATATGTAGCAATTTTCGACATTATATTTGGAAAAACTGCATTTATTTCACTTAATCGACGCCAACTGTGTTCGTTCTGTCATCACCTTATGACGTCATTGACATTTAAAGCAGTTTTTTTTTCATCTACGTCATCAGTTGCTTTATACACACAAATACATAGGAATACAACTTGATAAAGAATATATCTACAAGTGGAGTTTTCCGGTTTTACCATTTAGTGGAGGTTCCGCTGCCAGTCAAGTTTAGCACCACGTCATGTGGGTGCATATGGAGTCGGAACGGAGATTTATGTACCATGTATAAACGGCAGCGAATCCTGGGACCTGGTCTCTGCCATTAAATGCGTATAAAAAACCCACATACGGCTAGGGACCGAACAGTAGTCTGATTTTTCTCTGCTGGATGGCGCTATCTATCAGCTGTACTAAAGCGTGAAGGAGGGAAACTACTAACTAAAATTACGGACACTAATTTTAACCCATTCCTAAACACTAATCTCAACCGCAAGACTAACAGTAACTCTAGCCCCATGTTCATTACACCATTTACGCATTTTAAATAAATAGAGTTTACAATCAATTCAAAGTATGAAGTGATAAATCGGCAATGAGCTTGTAAGATCGATTACTTTAGCCAATGCTTGGACAAATTCCAAAAATGCTCAGACAAGCTGAATGCGGGGTTATGATGAGTTTAGAGTTAAAAAGCCGAAAAAACGCCTGGTCGGGGAATCGAACCATACTCTCCCGCGTGACCGGCGGGGGAAACTTACCACTATACTAACAACGAATCCGGTGAGTAAGTGCGAAAACTAGTATACAACCTCTCAGTCGCGGGTGCCTCTAAATACTACAGGACCGCTTGGAGCGCCTGGATCACTTAGATTGCTATGAAAAGTAATTTTTACCCTGTCCCAAACACTAATCTCAACCCCAGAACAAATTTTAACCCCAACCCAAACGTTAATATCATAGTTTTTGTAATTACAAAGTATAGTAAGCGATCCAAACGATCCAATTGCTCCATGCGATCCAAGCGATCCTGAGTATTTAGAGGTACCGCTCAGCCGCTTAACACTTGAAAATAGTCACTCCCCAGATAATTCCAAAAAAATAAATAGCGCCGCCCGGCCGAGAAAAAAATACACAGCCCCCCCTTTTCTGCTTAGCAGGATTGCCATTTGGCCTTTTTCACGGCCAAATATCAGAAATTTGGCCTTACCAAAATCGTCCCGGACGCAACAAAAATAGTTTGGCCGTCCGGAAAAATCTGGCCGAATTTGGCCGTATAAGCATATTGTCAAGTTTTTGGCCAAAGCGTCATATTATTTTTACGCTACAGTAGAAATAAAAGAAAAAAGAGCGAAAGTATATGGAAACAAATTAATGTCATCTGTCTCATTCCCAAATCACAAAGCTGATTATGACGTTTTAACATAAAATAATACCGGTAGAAATCAGGGTTGCCATGTTGGCTTTTTTAACGCCAAATTTCTCAAAATTGGCTTGTTTTGTAAGTGTTACGGTCGATTTAGAGCCCAATCCCAAGTACCTAAATTCCCGATTTCTGTGTGCTCAATGAAGCGTCATTGCTGATTTGAAAGGTCATAGTAATTTCGGCCTTTTCTGTTTTTACTGCGTGGAAGAAGGTTTTTATGGATTGAGCTGTTCTGGATCGCACAAAGCAAACCCAGAAATTGTATCTATGCTGCTATGTTTCTATGTGTCTAGAAATTTTGTCCATTTGTCTATGTTAGCGCAATTAAAAGACATCACAGAAGGGTGGTTTGTGTCAAATACAGAAGATAGAGCAATCACTGGTCAAGTGCGTAGAGCAGCTAAAATTCGCCAACCCAGGGTTGGTAACGTAAGGTAGGGCTTCGCCCCTGTTGAATCCTACATTGATTTCTGGAGTTTCTATCACTGATTCAGTGATTTCTTTGCTTTTTGTCTGGATTTTTGGATTTTCTATCACTGGTACAGTGATTTCCGGGCTCTTCGTGAGGTTATTTCTACATTGTACATATATTTAAGGTACAATCGATTTCTGTGTTTCGAGAAAGTTGTTGCTGGCTTTCGAGAAATTGATTTCAGTTTTTCGTGAAATTATTTACTGGATTGTACGTTTAAGAGTACAATTATCTCTGAATTTTCGAGATTTCTGGTACACTGATTTAGTGGTTTCTGATTGAGTACGTTTAAGGTACAATTTATATCTGGTGGTGTACGTTTCGAGTACAATTGATTTCTCGGTGTATGTGGAAAGTACGTTTAAGGTACAATTTATATCTGGTATATAAAGGTACCATTGATTTCCGGCTTCTGAGATATTATTTTTGGTGTTTCGTAAAATTGATTCCTGGTTTGTATATCACTTATTAAGTGATTTCTTTTCTTCGTGGTTCGTGTCGTTGATATCAGGAGCTTGATTCACAGATTTGTCTCTGCATTTCAAGATGGCAACCGCTGTCAACACGGCCCTGGTAGATTCGTTAATTTACGTCGCTCCTTGTGCAGCGGAACTGGAATTTCTGCGCAGAGTTGTACTACGCACACTAACCAGGCTGGAAAATGCAGAAGTTGATATCCAAAGAAGCTTCTCAGAAGGAAGTGTCCAAGGTAAAGGATCGTTATGATGATGCCTGCGACGAGTGCTTACGGATTTGCCGTCAATACGTGTCCACTGTGATGACGAAAGGCGCTCGTACTGAAGCAGAAGCGAGAGTGGAGAACATTATTCAAAGGAAACAAAACTCAAATCAAGATTATAGGCAATTTGTACAAAAGTGCGCTGCGGGCCGGTCTGTGGGGGGTGGCAGTAGGTCTATGGGATCCTCTAGTCGGCGAAGTTCTGCTCGCATACAAGCACAACTACTGGAAATTGAAGCCATACAAATGGAAAACGAGGCCGAGATCCAACGAAAGATTTTGGAGCTTGACCTGCAGGTTGCAAGAGCGAAGGCAAAAGCAAAGGCATACAAAGCTTCACTTTTAACGAAAGAGTCGAAGTAATCCTTCCAATTCTTTAGGCGCTTTGTCGAATGACGAGGAGAGGCACGCCGAGGAGAGACATCGGAACACTGTTCCAAACAAAATACAGTTATTTACCTGGGATCAAAGGAACAGGGCTGGCGCTGCTGCTGACCCAATATACCTGTAGTTCCATTGGCATACATTCCGCCCAATATGAACTTTTCATCCTTTAATTCCAACCAAGTGTCCTTTGGAATGACTTCTTCCGACTATGGCGTTAATCAAGGTGAACGCCCAGAAGTCTTAAATATTGATACAAAACATGATAAAAAGAACTTAAAGATATCTGAATGTGAGCTGTCTATAGAGGATGGACAAGCAATTATGATGGAAGAAACGGCAACCAAAGTTGGCAAACATCATCAAATTGGACTACCTTGGAGGCAACCTCGAGTCACACTTCCGAGCAGCCGATTGATGGCGCTAAAGAGACTCAAGTCACTAAAAAGGCGCTTAACAGGTATAAAGGACATGTTCCATCAAGTATTGGTAGATCCTAAGAACCGTGATGCCCTGCGCTTGCTCAGGTGGCCGGATGATGACATGGATACGGAACCAGTTGACCTTTGGATGAACTTGCACATTTTTGAAGCAACTTCGTCGCCTAGTTGTTTACCTTTTTCTCGAAGGAAGGCGGTTCCGAAAAATGATACCGGGGCTCTGTTGCCAAGTAAAGTTCAAAAGGATTATAATGTGGTTCAAGGGGCCGGAATTTTTACGTCAACCCGAAGAGTGACCAGCACGTCCAGTGGTGTCGCCACTTTTGTCAGAAGATCACGCAAGGTTCAGGATGAAGAAGGGTATCGCGTCTTCCCTTACAGAAGCGACACCGGAAACCACCTTGCAGCTAATATTCAAATGGTATTCTACATTTTCCGTCCGAAAGCGTTCTGTGGCTTGGTTACTTAGATATCGCAAGTACCTTCTTTGGAAACGTGTCGACCTCGGATTCTCCAACCATCGGAATTCCCGTGGGCGAGATATTTATTCTATTCGGAACTGAAGAAGGCTCTACTCTCATTTATAAAGGGGGTTTAACTAGAAGGTTTTGCTGCCGAAAGAAAGCAGCTGCCCAATCATCAATCGTTGTTTACAACCATCACGCTACATTTGGTACCGCTGTAAAAGAAGTCATTGGCTTCGCTGCGGAAATTACTAAAAGGAGCATTTGACGACTCTCTTTTACCGGACGAGGTTTTGAATTCCGATGGATACAAACGATCACGGCGCGCGGTTCAGCTTTGTGCTGTTAAGTTTTGGGAGAGATGGACTAAGGATTATTTGCCATTCCGACAACTCCGACAGAAGTGGCTGCGACCCACGAGATACTTGGTGGGAGACGTTGAGTTGGTCGTGGACGAGCTGAAGAAGCGCGGCGTATGGCCGAAGGGCGTAATTGAACATTATGCATATGATGAAACTGGCCTTGTCAGGCGCGTACGTGTACGAACGATGATGTCCATTATGGAGCGAGATGTACGCAAGCTGTGTCTGCTGGAAGCACATTCTTAAACTGTTACCCAGTATGCTCGTGGCCGCAAGGCTGTAAATTGTATGCTTCGATAACCACTAGTTCTAGCAACGGATTTGGCTACTGTGTTTTATTTTTCGTATACTTCCCACCTAAGTTGAAACTGAGACGATGTTTTGATATTATTACTACATTCCTGTGTATTTATACGTAGGCATGGTGTTGTGCCCAATGTTTATATACCTCTACGGTAGTTTGTAAATGCCTTTATTTTCGAACTTGAGTATGATGTAGTGCAAAAGTGTTTTTGGGTGATTGAAATGCCCGTTGATTTATGTTGTAAAATTATTTCATTAAGTGTTTTCAATAATTTGGGGCCGGTATGTTACGGTCATTTTAGAGCCCAATCCCAAGTACCTAAATTCCCGATTTCTGTGTGCCCAATGAAGCGTCACTGCGTCGCTGCCGATTTAAAAGGTCATAGTAATTTCGGCCTTTTCTGTTTTTCTGCGTGGAAGCAGGTTTTTATGGATTGAGCTGTTCTGGATCACA
>CH002035.1:323011-391595 GCA_000149265.1 Ciona savignyi | reverse complement strand
TATGTCGCCGATTCGTTTAGCGTTTATATTGAGACGGCGAATTCTATTTTTAAGCACGTATCTTAAAACCTTTATTTGAGCGCCACGGCAATCTATTCTTTAACCATTCTCTTATAGTGTTGTTCTATTAGAGGTATTCAAAAAGAGATGGCGTTGGTTAAATATAGGTTTTACGGTATTTATGTTTAGTCTAATAGACAAACATGCCAAACATGCTTAAAACCAAGGTGGTTGGTCTGAATTTAGACAGGTTTATTATACAACCAAATTTTCGTACAATGAAATGGCTCTGCTGGTAGCACGTCTTTTCAATAGAAATAATGTGTAGCGGCTACTTATTGATTAATAACTTTATAGACTTTATAAGGTAGACGGGTAGCAGTTTAGCTTTATTATTACAGTTTGACTCCGATAAGCCAACGGTACAATTACAATAATGCACTAGAGAGTGTCAACCACGTGTTTAACCACCACTTTTTGTAAAACACATGTTGTATGCCATATAATTATGCTACTGCTACAGGGTCCCTAACCACATTTTGTATCTTATACAATAAATATCTAGTTTTTGTTTCTGCAAGCATAAACGCATGGGTCCCTTAGTTATCAAACCAAACTTCTCTCTCCAGGTGTAGGTAAAAAAAGAACAATCGTGTTAGATTTACGAACATTTCACAACAAAAGTTTTAAATTAAAGCTTTTTCTTCAAGTGCTGTATTGAAATGAAGCTAAATTTCTAAAACAGCCCGATTTAGTTTTTGATGGCTTCGGGGAATTTGCAATGGGCTTAGTACATAAGTTTCTGTTTTTACATATGTGGGTCATGTTATCTAACAATTCTTAAAGTTTTAATCCAATTTGACGAATCCTTGTTGAAGATGTCAGTGCAATGTTGCATGCTTGTCACAATCATGAGTCAGGAAAATATCTTCGTTTTAAGGGAGTTACCCTAAGTAAATGTTTTCTTTCTTTTATTTGACATAGGGTGGCTAACGATCCAGCATTCCACTAAATCTGATCAAAATTAGAGCAGCCGTTCAAACGCTATGGCCCGAAAAGCTAATTTTTTAAAAAAATAACCGTTTTGGATTTTAACGTCTCAGGGGAATTCCCCTAGATTTATCACCCACAATTTTTTACTGCGTATTTAGACCATGTTGTCTAACAGATGACCAAGTTTTGTTACTATTCTATTATTCCTTCTGGTAGATGTCAGGGCGTTATGCCATGCCTGTCACAATCATAATTTGAGAACAAAATCTTTTTTTAGGGTATTTTCTTAGATAATGTTTTTTATTTTTTCTAATTGTTAAATTAGTAGGTAATGCACTTACATTCCACGAAATCTGAATCAGATTGAAGCAGCCGTTCAAGCGCCATGCCCAAAAAAGCTACTTTTTTTTAGAAAAAATACCGTTTTGGTGTTTAACGCCCCCGGGGAATTCCCCTAGATTTATCCCCCAAACTTTTGGTTTCTGTTCATCTAGACCATGTTGTGTAACAAATACCAAAGTTTAATTGCGATTTCATTTTTCCTTCCGGTAGATGTCGGGGCGACATGGCGTGCTTGTCACATTCATGAATTGAAAACCCCAAAACTTTTGGTTTCTGTTCATCTAGACCATGTTGTGTAACAAATACCAAAGTTTAATTGCGATTTCATTTTTCCTTCCGGTAGATGTCGGGGCGACATGGCGTGCTTGTCACATTCATGAATTGAAAACAAAATGTTATTTTTTAGGGTATTTCCCTAGGTAATTTTTTTATTTCTTCCAAGTGTTAAATCAGTTACTAATGCACTTACATTTTACCCAATCTGATTCAAATTGGAGCTGCCGTTCAAGCGCTATGCCCAAAAAAGCTATTTTTTTAGAAAAAATTACCGTTTTGGTTTTTAACGTTCCAGGGGAATTCCCCTGGTTTTATCTCCCAAAATTTTAGTTTCTGTTCATCTAGACCATGTTGTCTAACAAATGGCAAAGTCTCATTGCGATTCCATTTTTCCTTCTGGTAGATGTCGGGGCGACATGCCATGCCTGTCAAGCGTTTGACGAAAAAAAAGAAAAAAAAAAAAAGAAAAAAAAAAAACGGACAAAAACAACAATTTTTTACTGCGTATTTAGACCATGTTGTCTAACAGATGACCAAGTTTTGTTACTATTCTATTATTCCTTCTGGTAGATGTCAGGGCGTTATGCCATGCCTGTCACAATCATAATTTGAGAACAAAATCTTTTTTTAGGGTATTTTCTTAGATAATGTTTTTTATTTTTTCTAATTGTTAAATTAGTAGGTAATGCACTTACATTCCACGAAATCTGAATCAGATTGAAGCAGCCGTTCAAGCGCCATGCCCAAAAAAGCTACTTTTTTTTAGAAAAAATACCGTTTTGGTGTTTAACGCCCCCGGGGAAATCCCCTAGATTTATCCCCCAAACTTTTGGTTTCTGTTCATCTAGACCATGTTGTGTAACAATTAACCATCACTATTTGTAAAACACATGTTGTATGCCATATATTCATGATACAGGGTCCCTAACCACAATTTGTATTTTATACACCGAGTATGTAGTTTTTGTTTCTGCAAGCATAAACGCATGGGTCCCATAGTTAACATACCAAACATATTTTCAATATTTAGTTAAATAAAAAAAAATGTCTTAAATTTACGAACATTTCACCACAAATGTTTTAAATTATAGCTTCTTTTCAATCGCTGTAGTGAAATAAAGCTAAATTCCCAAATAGTCCGATTTAGTTTTTTATTGTTTTATGGAATTCCCCTGGGTTTAATAGATAAATTTTTGTTTTTACATAAGTGAGTCATGTTATGTAGCATTTCTTAAAGTTTTAATGTGATTTGTCGACTCCTTGTTCGAGATGTCAGTGCGATATGGCATGCCTGTCACAATCATAATTCAGGAACATATCTTCGTTTTTAGGGGAAGTACTCTAAGCAAATGTTTTCTTTCTTTTAATTGGCCTAAAGTGTCTAATGGTCCAACATTTAACCAAATCTGATCAAAATTAGAGCAGCCGTTTAAGCGCTATGCCCAAAAAATCTAATTTTTTAGAAAACAAATGTTTTGGTTTTTAACGTCTCAGTGGAATTTCCCTAGATTCATTACCCAAAATTTTGGTTTCTGCTTATCTATACCATGTTCAGTTACAAATGTCAAATTTGTATTGCGATTTCATTACTCCTTTTGCTAGATTTCGGGGCAACATGGCATGCTTGTCACAATCATAATTAGAGAACAATATCCGAATTTTAGGGTATTTCCCTGGGTAATTTTTTATTTCTTTAAAGTGTTAAATCAGTGACTAATGCACTAACATTTCACCAAATTTGATTCAAATTGGAGCAGCCGTTCAAGCGCTATGGCCTAAAAAGCTATTTTTTTAGAAAAAAATGACCGTTTTGGTTTTTATCGTCCCAGGGGAATTCCCCTAAATTTATTACCCAAAATTTTGGTTTCTGCATATCTAGGCCATGTTGTCTAAAAAATCACCAAGTTTCATTGCGATTCCGTTATTCCTTCTGGTAGATGTCGGGGCGCCATAGCATGCCTGTCACAATTATCATTTAACAGCAAAAGTTTAATTTTTAGGGTATTTCCCTAGGTAATTTTTTTATTTCATTTAAGTGTTAAATCAGTGACTAGTGCACTAACATTCCACCAAATTTGATTAAAATTGGAGCAGCCGTTCAAGCGCTATGGCCTAAAGAGCTAATTTTTTAGAAAAAAATGACCGTTTTGGTTTTTAACGTCCAAGGGGAATTCTCCTAAATTTATTACCCAAAATTTTGGTTTCTGCATATCTAGGCCATGTTGTCTAAAAAATCACCAAGTTTCATTGCGATTCCATTATTCCTTCTGGTAGAAGTCGGGGCGCCATGCCATGCCTGTCAAGCGTTTGACGAAGAAAAAAAAAAAAAAAAAGAAAAAAAAGAAAAAAAAAAAAGAAAAAAAAAAACGGACAAAAACAATATGTGTCCCATTTTTCCAAATGGGACCCATAATGAAAAATTGTAAATAATGTGCATTGGGTTCTATTGCATCATAATTGCAAATTATGGTTTAAATAAATTTAGCTGATTAATCCTTTGAGTTAATTATATCCGAACGCATATGTATTCTGGGTGTTATTTTGGGGGGAAATATGTGGAAATATGACAAATTGATAATAACTTGCAGGATTTCATTTTGAGAGGAATATTCATCTCTGACCTCATGAATTGGTTTAATCTGTTTAAAATGAAGAGATATAATTCCCGGACAAAAACACAACGTTGTCAGTTCATCTAAAAATATAAATTCAAAAGCGTCAACTTTTTAAAGAACATTTAAACGAGTCAACAATTATAAAAATATTCATGATCACCAACTGAAAGACAAACACTACACAACATATATAATGGAGCAAAACCAATGTAGTTTCTACCAATTGTATGGCTGTCTCTCCATTTGGTTACATGACGCAAAACTAATACACAAGATCATTTAATATTGTTACAATAAAAGACATTTTTTCACCCACCATTTTTCCGATGTATTATACCCACCATTATTCCAATGTAGTGTACCAACCATTATTCCAATGCGTCGTACCCACCATTATTCCGATGCATTGTACCCACCATTATTCCAATGCATCGTACCCACCATAATTTCAATGCATCGTACCCACCATTATTCCAATGCATTATACCAACCATTATTCCAATGCATCGTACTCACCAATATTCCAATGCATCGTACCCACCATTATTCCAATGTATCGTACCCACCATTATTTCAATGCATCGTACCCACCATTATTCCAATGCATCGTACCCACCATTATTCCAATGCATCGCACCCACCATTATTCCAATGCATCGTACCCACCAATATTCCAATGCATCGTACCCACCATTATTCCAATGCATCGTACCCACCATTATTCTGATGCATCGTACCCACCATTATTCCAATGCATCGTACCCACCATTATTCCAATGCATCGTACCCACCATTATTCCAATGCATCGTACCCACCGTTATTCCAATGCATCGTACCCACCATTATTCCAATACATCGTACCCACCATTATTCCAATGCATTGTACCCACCATTATTCCAATGTATCGTACCCACCATTATTCCAATGCATCGTACCCACCATTATTCCAATGTATCGTACCCACCATTATTTCAATGTATCGTACCCACCATTATTCTAATGCATCATCCCCACCATTATTCCAATGCAACGTACCCACCGTTATTCTAATGCATCGTACCCACCGTTGTTCCAATGCATCGTACCCACCGTTATTCCAATGCAACGTACCCACCATTATTCCAATGCAACGTACACACCAATATTCCAATTTATCGTACCCACTATTATTCCAATGCGTCGTACTGACCATTATTTTAATGCGTCGTACTGACCATTATTTCAATGCATCGCACCTACCATTATTCCAATGCATCGCACCTACCATTATTTCAATGCATCGCACCCACCATTATTTCAATGCATCGCACCTACCATTATTCCAATGTATCCTACCCACCATTATTTCAATGCATCGTACCCACCGTTATTCCAATGCAACGTACCCACCATTATTTTAATGCAGTGCATATGCTTGATGCCTATTTTTTAATTGTTTCGTATAAATCATCTACCATGCTTTGTAACACGTTGCTTGGATAGCTGGTGCATTTATTTGGTATCACAGTAATGCGGTTAGAAATTATAAATTCTTTTAATTAGCGCATGTAAATAAATATTGTGCATGGCATACTGTCTTGTTGGTGACACAGAATAAATGTTTAAATTTGGTGAATGGTTTTGGGGATTTAGAGTAATCATGGAAACAATAAACATTTAAAGTACCAAAGTGTTAAGTCATATGGCGTCAACCTTCGTGTCAAAGGTGCGTCGGACCTTCGTGTCAATGTAATCCATGTAGTTTCCAGCAAGGCACTCATCGGTCGTCAAAGGAAACCTATATGCCAGACTTTATAATCGTCGAACTTATGTTTTAGTTGATTATAGTTTTATTGTAGATAGGCCAATACTTTTTTAAAACCCAATTAACTGTCCATTCAATCCATTCCAATTCTGATATGATCAACCATGACCATTGACCACTTCACGACGGCTTTCCGTTTGCATTGAAGTATTGCGAGATTTGTTGCAGCGAGATAGAATGAAAACACTGCCGGAAAACAACTATTAAATCAATAAAACAAGTTGTTAACTACAGAGTCACCCAAATCATTACACGGCACTCCAAACTTGGTCCTCTTATGCCAGCGCGTCAAACGCTGCACATTTTAATAACTTCGTTCAGTTGACAGTAATAGTTGGTTTCGGTCCAGTAGTTTGTTACCCTATTTTTCATTGAAATTTTATTTGTAGTAGTGGTGGCTTACTAACTTATATTTATTTTACAGCTGCATACCTAAGTACTTCAGTATTAGAAAACCTATCCCCTCCCCCCTTACATTTTCCCCATTTCAAATCCAAATTTTGTTGCCAAATTTTCATTTTTCCAGTTCGCCTTGCCGCCCTCATTTTTGTTATTAATTTTTTTGTTGTTAGTTAGTTGTTTTAATTAAGAGTCTGTTAGTTATAAATGCGACCGTTAGTCGGTTACACAAGTGATTATTTTTCAATAGAACAGACATTAAATTGCAAATATATTTGCACGGGAAATCGAAATGTCACCAAACTATGCAAAACATTACCATAGCTTAGGTCATTTAACCAATGCCTGTAATATAATTTTCCAGCGGTTTCCCATCATAGTAGTTGAAATAGTGAACCCAGTATTGCTAGAATAACCTCACAAAGCCTGTGTTGAATCGTTGGTTCGATTTGTGAATATTATTCGTTTTTACAGAATTTTTCCTTGTGTGCTATGTAAACGTGTAAATTACTAGAATACTATTTGTGTCGTTGTTTACGACCCAGTACAGTAAATTTAGTTGGTGCAATGTTCGCTGTTTTTATTCCAAACGCGGCCCATTGCACATCGTTAAAATAGCCTGACCTAAATTTATTTGGTATATATTGTCGTGATTTTATGAACGAAAAACAACTAGAATGAATTAACGTACAGAAATTCCAAATAAAATTAAAAAGTTACGGTGCGCTCCATGTATGTAGTCATTATCAGAAATCAGGATTAGCCTCCGATCATTGCAACAAGAAGACAGCCTAAGGTGAACTTTTGGCCCAGCGACGAGCAGCAGCCAAATGCGCCTGCCCCTATAACAGCATTCCGCGACCAAGATAAATTAAGTAAAAAGCAGGGGTGCTATCGGCCTTTGTATCAACGAAACAACATAGCTAGTATCTTTCAATAACCTGTAACGTGGCCCAGGTCCGGCCCGCTGCCTGTATCCAACCACACACTAATGTAGTCCGACGTATTATTCCTAAAATTTGGCTATCGCTCTACTCTTACCGCACTGTTATTGCGAGCTGGTGAAATAAACAATTGCCTTAGTTAACAAACAATTGTGTTAGAACACTTTTTAAACAAACAATATATAAGGTCAAACAGAAAGCGTTGTAAACATCAGACACTACTGGTGTAACAACGTGACTGTTATTGTTAGTTTTTCTTTAGCTGTTATCACTTATATTTAAATTTCAAATATAAATGGATTTTATGAATTATTAAGGATTATTAACCATGGAATATCATATGAAACGTAAATTAGAAAGAGAGTTTCGAGCATTTAACAAAGATTGGATACCAAAGTATTTTTACAAAGCTTGGCAACAAAGCAGTATGTTCACTGTATGGTCAGTGTTGCGGTATTAAAATAGTACAACATTAGTCGGTCAATATTTGACGAAACATGAAAACTATGAAAGTAATTTAGTGAAAAAATATGTGGTTAAGTTATTGAATATTATTCATGTAATAATCCGACCCACCAAGAACTTTAGTTTCCCACATCTGGCCCGCCTACTAGCAAAGTTGCCCACCCCTGTCTTGGATGCTTATTTCTTGTTTTTTCATGTAGGGGTTCATCTGTGACATGCTCCCATCCACCCTGACAGCAATGGGAAATACGTTTGATGATTTTAAAAATGATGTCCATGTTATCCATTTTATGTAGGTACTTCATGCCACTTAATGTCCACATACAAGCAGTAAGTTTTGAGGAAAATTGAATAAAACTATGCGTATTTTTAAACGAAGTGGTGTCTAGTTTACCAGTGGATCAAGACATGCTCGTGCAATTTGGTATTTCTCTCTGAAAGCGTCCTTTAGCGAACCTTGGAGTAGCCAACATTATTAGGCATAGGTTGGCATTCCTTGACCAACGCCGTGGCAGAACCCTTTGTACATTGCAGTAGAAAAAAAAACAGTTTGCATTTTGGTTCCTTAATGCTGTAGGATATGGGTGAAGGTAAATGAAGAATTATTTTGGCAAAAATTGTTTCGAGGTCTCAATATCTTCACCCATCAGACGGGATCTCAATATCTTCACCCAACAGACGAGATCTCAATATCTTCACCCATCAGATGAGATCTCAATATCTTCACCCAACAGACGAGATCTCAGTAAGTTCACCCAACGGACGAGGTCTTAATATCTTTACCCAACAGACAAGGTCTCAATATCTTTACCCAACAGACAAGGTCTCAATATCTTCAACCAACAGACGAGATCTTAATATCTTCAACCAACAGACGAGATCTCAATATCTCAAAGATGGTCGATAATTCCTGTGTTGGTCTCAAGATTCCTTACTCATACAAGGTGGTCGCTGAAAGATTGGATGCGAAATCACTTCGGGGCTGGAAAAAGTTTTAAGCAGAAACAATGCGAACCAACAAGTGTCCCAATTTTTACAATATGCATAACCATTAACATGGGCCGTCTGAATTACGGCTCCTAATTTACGCGACCTCGCATTTCAACGAGAGTGAAGGCAAGCTCATCGGAGGCGCGCTATCAGGCAATTGCAACTCGTCTAGAGAATTACAGAAGAAATTTCAATCGGCATCTATTTTCGCCATCTGCAACGTGACCAGTCAGCCAGTTTCTGGGAGTTCCTTTCAACAATCAACTTCAAAGATCACCGGCAAAGTTTTTATCGTTCAAGTACAAGAAGGGAAGTGTGAGAATTTGTCCGAAGCCGACCACTCTGTGAACAATGCGGGTGCCGTTACCCAGATAAGTGTCTATGTTTAGTCTATATTTAACAGTACTGTATGCTTTGCGCTGGCGAAAAGACCCTAGCAGACAGTCAGAAGGTCTATATACATCGGGTTCGAAATGCCCAGAGCAATCGAATACATGCACACAGCTGCATTCAAAGCGGAGACAGATTTCTCGGCGTTCTGGTGGTACTCGTGAACATCGTGGTCATTGGCTTCTTCAACGAACCTCTTTTCCCCATCCTGGAGATTCAAGTTCCTCAATTGTGACGAAGAAAGGTGTTGTTGCAAATTCTCATGTTAGAATTTCTCACAATCATAATATTAATTGCACCGGTTGCACAAGAGAACAACACACTGATCGTCACGACAAACGTCATATAACGCGAACGCCCTGTTTTATTGCATTCGCCGCCCATTGTCACTTTTAGTATAAATTGCCGTGTTTTGTATTTACACATCAGCTCACTTGGGACTCACCAATAGATCTTTTTAGAACTGACTACCATTTGTTTGCCGTGAGATGGTAAATCTCATGCCTGTTCGTGTTTCCTTACCGAACCGTTGCGCGAGCCATGAATAAATACCACTTTAACCCTTAACGTATCCTTGATCTAGATCCAAAATGATAAGGAACCGACATTTTCTTTACAAATTATTATTCATTCTTATTTTTATTTTTTAATATTATATTAGATTAAATGTGGTTTTCGCCAAACTGTAAAAATTCTTTTGAATTTGGTCGAATATTACTTGTCGAAAACAGCAATTAAAAGTCTATTCGCTCATCTGTCTGCTAAAATAAGATTTTAGTTCAGGCGATGTCTGCTAACTGCACAATGTCACAATTTACTCCGCGAATGGTTCTGTTCCAAACGATTTTTACGGACAAAATTCATATTTTAATTTTTAATGTCGAGGTTTTGGTGACTTTTATCGCATGGTTCCCATTCCATCCGTCATTCTGTTCCACTGATAAAAAGGTTGAGCTATTGAGGCCCATAGTTTATAGTTATAGAGTTTAGTCCAACACAACCCAGCCATGATAAGGTAATCTGCAAGCAACACACAATCTGGTAGACAAGTGTTAGCTACATAAGTGTGAAATATTATGTTACAAACCAATCTATGTTTCTGTTGCTTTATCTACACAAGGCACAATCAATCAATTAAACATATACATTTGTTAAACGCACAGCAACAAAATAATAACAATACGAAAATAAATTAGACTGAAGTTTAACAAGGAGACACCGAGAAACCATGCGGTTATCGAAGCAGGTGCCACCTTATGATATATATTTAAATTAAAATAGAAAACTAAATAAATAAGAAATAAACAGAATAGCAGTGTGAAAAACTTGTGCAAAACATTACAATGACGAAAAATGTTTTTCACAATCATTGAGAACCAGATATTTAATCTCATTTTCAGCTGTATTATTGATGATAATGTGTTTAATTACATTCATTAGTGCCAGCCATTTGTTGACATAATTTAACCAATTATTTCACCCAGAATAATATAATATTTAAAATGTGATTATTTAAACTTTATAAGTTCATGTTAAAAGTGGCGTTTTGATGTCATGGCTTCTAAATATAAGTCGATTGAAAGAAAGAGCCAGCAACAGCCCCAATGGAATCAGTTCCTGGTTTGCTCGGTATGCGAGAAGGAATTTAATCGAACGAATCGATGTCCGATCAGCCTGGGTTGCGGCCACACTGTGTGCAGGTGTTGTCTTGCAGACTTGAAGCAGCCTCATTGTCAAATGGATCAAACCGGCATCACCTGCAACGTATCCGATCTTCCAGTGAATTCCGCCATTTTGCTCCTCATGCCGGAGGATGATGTCCACATGGAGGCAGTAGAGACTACTCCACCACGGAGAGAGAGCAGGAACGATGCAGATTCAGAGAATATTGCGCAATATCTTAAGTTATATGAAAGCGCCAAGAGAAATGTGGAGCAATTGGCATTGTACCTCAGGTGAGTCCATTTGCGGTAGTAACGCGCTCTTGTTCAGTTAATATGATGCGCTTTTACATTAACATACAGATAGTTGTATAACACCAGATAGCTCAATTGGTAAAACCTTCAGCATTATGCAGTTGTGCGATCGAAACTGTTGATTGAAATATGATTTAATTGATCGAAACTGTTGATTGAAATATGATTTAATTGATCGAAACTGTTGATTGAAATATGATTTAATTGATCGAAACTGTTGATTGAAATATGACTGAATGTTGTGGGATAGAAACCAACCACTAGCTACTCGGTTGTTTCCTTGCGGTAAGCACTCATCAGACATTGCATGAAAATGGAATATTAATTGTTTTTAACTAAAATTGAAAGAATGTATCAACCATACACAACACACTGCAATATATTCGATAATTTGACAATAAGTAGTAGACAATTATACAGTTATCTGTGTGATAGTTGCCTTATGTTTTTCCATTAATTTTGATAAAACATGAATATCGTATTACCTTAACAAACGAATTTTACTTCAATAGTTAAAACCACGAATTTGTGAAATACAGAAAGAATTATAATTATTAGTTGTATTAACTGAATTTAATTACCGGTAAAAAAGGTTTGCGATTCCTTAAGGTTTGCGATTCCTATTAAAGCACATTATCGTCGCAACTACTATTAGTGTTTCATGTAGTTCATGGCACTCGTGCAATATACTCTATGCATAGGCGCCGACTTTGCCAGAAACGATGGGGGGCGAAAATTTATATGACGTCATATTAATGAGTGTGACGTCATAAAACTAACTGCTTACGGTCATAGGCGTAAAGTTGTCCGTATTGTAGGCCATGCGGCAATTCGAAAGCCGTTCGCGCGTGAACGCGAAAAAAAATTTCAGGAACACTTTTCCTAAGTAGACGGTAGCATATTAAAAATTATCTACCTCTCAGTAAGTTTTATAGCGCATAGCGGCAGTTCAACTAACTTAGTAATTACAAAAAAACGTTTAACAACGCTTTCGTTCTTAGGTCATTCCCCCCTTAGCTCACGTCAGACCACCGAACCTGGTGTCGGCATCCGACCTTTGATCGGGGATCGGCCGACCTACGTAATCCTATAAAAATTCCTTAGCTTTCGGTTAGGGTATAATCGTCCGGTTTGCGGCCAAAGGACCGAGTTATAAAATAATGTAATCGTCCCGACGTAAACCATTGCACTTTCGTTAGTCGCGTGGAATAAGTGGTGAAACAAATATTACACTCCAAAGGTGTATGTGCGCGTCTGGAAAATCAAATGATCTCCGCAATTATAGGCGTATCTAAAAAGTAGTTTAAAAATCAATTTAGTTAGGGCAGGGCATAGATTCAATAGGGCATTACGTACCGTAGCGGGATCTAATTAATCATTCTGTAAAACTAAATCATGCAAACAACAATAAATCATATTTTTAAACCTGAAAATTTTAATTGTGTGAAATGCGTAAAATAAGTTTTAACGCAATTTTCGCTTTATGTTTTTAATTAATAACAGACTGTTTATACTAAAGAAACATAAGTGTACTCTCTCTTATCATTATCGTGCCCTTCGAGCGTTCGCACGTCATCAAAAAGATACACGCGTCTACTCATTTCGGCCAGGTGCAAGTTGGACCAAGGCCAAGCAATCCTTACTTACACGCTAAGCCGAAGATTACTTATTAAATAAAGTTAAAAGATACGGATTAGCTTTCCTAACTGTAATTAATACACTCGATACCGAATATAAAACTTTTGCTTGGAATATTTTTTAACTACCTGATAAAAGCGTCTGGTTGTTTCTTAATTTGTTGTTTCATTGGAGCATATAATATTAAAACGCAATCGCCCTTGTATAATCACAGCGAAGGTGCGATCAAATATATACGCAAAACGCTATATATCGATTATAATAATAAATATATCTATATATATTATATACGTTTTATACCACAAACCGTGATTCAAAATTTTGTATGTTAAAGTTAAACTTTAGGTTAAGCTTGATCTGTGCTGTTAAGTAGTGTGAATAACCGTTTAATGGCTGTAAAGTTGAACTATATTTCTGTCATAGTTTTATTTATTATCGCGTCACAAAATAATCGTTTTTGGACGCGTTTCAGATCGGATCTGCAAGGATTTTAATGATCGTGAAAAATCCTGATCGCCAGAACACTAGGAATTAACCTGCATGTTAACACAAAAAACGCTTTGTTCTCCAATTGCGACGCTTGTATGTCTTGCGTAGTTGAATTGTAGTGCAGACAGGCAATTAATGTAGACGATCTGATGATCGAAACACGTAAAAATCAGGTGATGCTGCATATCCTGGCAAAATGCCAAGTTAGGCTGGCCTGCTCTGCACGCGTCGTTGGCGCCATATATATTATATATATATGTATATATAAATAATTTTTATATTTTTTTGAATCGTTCGGCCGTGCGACACACGCTACTGCTTACGGTAAACTGACGCCATCCTTTTGAACCTGTGTTGCACACGTTCACTGAAATAGCAAACGAGCTATTCAATTTATTGAAAAGGAACGAAAACATCGAAAAATCAACTACACAATAAACACAATCCTAATGTGTTTATAAGAGCTTATCTGTCTAATTTGTCCACTACTTCTTTATGCGTACAAACAATGCAAGCGTAGTTAAGTCGTTTTTGTGTCATAGTGGTACGAAGTTACTCTTCCCCACTGCTAAAGAGATGACAACTTAATTAAATTTCATTGTAATCTCCCCGAGCGCGTGCGGTTCGCCGGCCAGGCAACGCCGAGCGCCGATCAAAGAATTACGTCTTAGCGCATCGAGTCGGAGTTCCGATCAAAGGCGACGCGGATGTGCGTAGTAGCATTGTGACACCGGACGTTGTTATCACGCTGTTTTCTCTCTACGATTTCAGTACAAATTATAACAAACATGCAGAACAAATCGGTAAAAAAACATGGGGGGCGTCCACCCAAGCCTTAAAATCATGGGGGGCCTCGCCCCCCGGCCCCCCTTGAAGTCGGCGCCCGTGACTCTATGTACTCAATAATAAGTTCACTGTTTTGGATTTTTGATTTAAGTTAATCGCGATTATTGATTTAAGTTAATCGCACTGATATTGGTCGAATGTGAATTGTTGTGTAAAATTTGTTTCTTCTGTTTTTGCGTTTGTGGAACTATGTGTCCTGAAATACTTTTGTTGCAGGCCAAACAAGGGACCGGAATTAACACGACCGATGCAACGCAAGTTAGTTGCTCTGATCAACTGTCAGTTAGTGGAGGGGGAGGGTCGGAAGCGTGCACTCCGTGCAGGTCGTGCACTTGGGGAGCGATGTGCAACTGAGTTGATCCTCTTGCACCAGAATCCCACGACGTTGTCAGCGAGTTTATGGGCAGCAGTCCGTGCTCGAGCCTGCCAATTCCTCGGGCCCGCCATGCAGGAGGAAGCATTGAAACTCATTCACTTTGCGTTCGAGGATGGATCGGATTCGTCCGAACTCAGCAGGAAAGTCCTCGTTCAACTTGTGGTGAAGAATTTGAAGACTCAGTTCCAGCAAGCTTCCAAGACGAGTATCGGACATGTGGTCCAGCTGTTGTATCGAGCTTCGTGTTTTAAAGTCACAAAACGCGAGGGAAATTCTTCCTTGATGAGGTTAAAGGATGAATATTTGATTTACGAGGAGCTGAGAAGAGAACACGATCAGCAGGTTGTGCAGATTGCTCGTGAGGCCGGACTTCGTATCGCTCCGGACCAGTGGAGCGCCCTGTTGTACGGGGATCAATCCCACAAGCCGTACATGCAGTCCATCATTGATAGATTGCAGAGTTGGGCATCGTACGACCAATACATACAAGACCTCAAGCTTGCGTTGCAGAGATCGGCTGACCCAGGCAACCTGCAACCCCTCATCGCCCATTTCAACTATTTGGCGCAAATCGACTCTGAAAACCCATCGACTGACTGGGTGACGTTGGACAAATCAATGAACTCGGTTCGCGTGGTTGTGCTAGGATTGGTGAACTTCACTCGCAACCACAACAGCTGGGTGTGGCAGAGTCAGGACCCCAACGTGCAGAGCAACAAATACAAAACCTCCATGTGCCGAGATAGTAAGAGCACGGGAGTTTGTCCGAGGGGATCCTCGTGCACGTTCGCTCACTCCGATGACGAACTGCAGTTCCATCGAAGCCGACGGAAGAAAACCATCCAACCAGATATCCTCGCAATTGAAGCTGATGATGAAACCCTACATCCAGGGTCAAGTGGTTCGTCATGCATGCACAACTGCCGCTGCTCCACCGACCAACCCAAGTACATCCCCCCACAACCACCAACCCACTATTGTACTGCCCCAACCATGGAACCCCCTCCAAACCCCAACCAGCCCCCACAAATGCACATGCGTCAGCCCCAAGTCACCCATTCTGTTGTGCAAATCCCCCAACACATGCAGCAGGGAATTCCCCCCAACCCATACAAATGCATTACGTTACCAGCGACCAAGTAATGTACGACCCAAAGCCGCAGCACCCCCCAAGAGCAATGCAGGGGAACCACCAGATCTACCAACAGAACGTGCATAGCATGCGGGGTGGAATGCTACAGGACCACCCGCCCCCACCAAACCAACCCCAGAACACGTTACCAGTGCTCCACCCGCCTCAGTATATCATCCAGCGGCCCCATGCCCCATCTTACCCCATACAACCTGTTGTACAGGACCCGGATCACCCCCATTCTGTCCCAGTGCCCCCACAGTACCAATACCAACCCATGCCAGCCTCCCACCACCCAGAACCCCCACAATTATTGGTCCAACCACAGATCCACCTCCAGCAGATCCAAGCGACCCCACAAGTCTATGTGCCACCGAACATGCTGATGCATATCCAAACCCCCCAACCCATATTGCCCCCCAAACCACCCCCACAGGAAGATAATTACACGCACCGTCCCGCACCCACCCATCAACCAACCTCGTGCAAAGATATCGAGACCAAAACTTTGGATGAATTACGGAAACGCAAGTATGAGGTCATAAACAAACTTGTCCAGAGGAGAATAACAGATCCAAAGTTGCAGCAACACAAATTCGGAACGATTCCTTGCCCAGAAACGACCAAAACTTCGGAAAACGAGCAGAAAAATATTTTTACAACCGACACAGGGGCTGCTAAAGTTTCCAGCAAAATCGAACAAAATGTGGTTCAAATTTCACCGTCAATTTCTCAGATGAGTGTTGTTGTGAGCTCTGGGCAATACAGCTTATGGGCAGGAACCACTTGCATTCCGTCCCTTCTGTCCTTCCCTGTGCAACGCGTGTCCAGTCCTACCATGGTTGACGTGACATCCGACATCAGCAGCGTCACGTCGCACGTATCTGCGACGCGATACTCCGAGGAGGAATACTACATCGCGAAGCCCGATGAAGATGAAGTTCTTCCGATCCAGGATCAGCGGATCGTGAGCAAGTACGGACCGATCGCGAGGAACGTCCGATCGAAGACGACATCAGCGATCCCGGAACAAGTGACGGCGAACGCGAACGGGAATATGAGGCCTCACGCTTCCGACACCGACCTCAACAAGAGCAATTACTCGGTGAACGGCGGTCGCCCTGCCACCCCGTCCGTGTGCACGGAGGTCGAACCCACGTCGAGCGTCGATCACCCGAGCAACCGCCGACTTCCCGACCTCGTTGCGCACAACCAGCAGAGCGAGGTGGTGGAAACGGAGATGCAGGATGAGGAGGAAGATCTGCTCCTCGCCATCGAACTCCAGCAGATCGAGATGGGGATTCAACGCGAACTGCAGAATCACAAACTCGCATATGACAATTGAGAAACGCATCTGAGCGATCACAATCCACAAATGCTTCACCCACTTGTTCACCTCTGCACTACTAGATCAATCTTGGAATGCCACCAACTTCTGCACATCCCAAGATAAACTAATGTAACTTGATCCATGTTAGATAACCCACCAAGTTATCGCGCCTTATGCATTAAAAACATGAACAACTCATTCGAAATGAAGCCCTACCCACCCATTTCACTCCTCGTATTGTTGTCAAAATGTTCTGTACTTTGCACATGTATTCTTTACGTCATCTAAAGAATATGTAAGGTTCTTGCTTATAACAAATTGCGATAGTCTTGTTATACCGGGGTGGCCAAATGTCTCGTGAATTCAAATTCTGGATAAGGTATCATAAGCGACGTTATTGATGCCAGGTCTATGTTGAATTTCATAACTAAATGTGCCTAGCTCCGCACGCCAAAGCTGGATTTTTGCATTTTTATTTTTAACCTTACTTTTAACATGAAAGCAACCGATTTCTGGTCTGTTACCAGCGTACAATGTTGGCCATATAAATAGTATGCCCATTTCCGTACAGCTTCAATGATCGACGTAGCTTTATTTTCCTCTGATGGGTAGCGACATTCCGATCGAGACAGTGTTCTCAACATAAATGCAACGGGGTGCCCTCCATGGCTTAAAACAGCTCCGATAGCAAAGTCCAAAGCGTTAAACTTAAAGTTCTCTGCTTTGGTATCCCTGAAAAAGGCTGCCATGCTCTTGTCTTGCTCTTCGAGGTCCCTGTCTGCAACTGGGATATTGTCGAGGTGCGCGAAAACGTTTTTAAGATGGTACTTTTCAACTAGTTAATCGATCATCTTTTGAAAAGCGGATACACCGATGGTGACTCCAAATAGCAGTTTGCAATATTGAAATTACTTCCCGTTGGTGACGAAAGCGGTAAATGCTCGATCTGCTTTGGCCAGCGAAGCTTGATGATAATAGGCGGAATTTAGGTCGAGATTACTGTAGATTTTGCACATAGCTATCTGATTCATTCGTTCGTCGATTCGTGGCAAAGAATAATCATCCATAGAAGTAAAAAGGTTTATTGTCTAGGAGTATTCTATAACCGGCCCTTTAACCTAGCGGTTAAGTGCGTCGCATTTCAATCGAAAGTTTGCAGGTGATGGTCGCTAGCTAGTCGGTTGTCTCTTCGGGCAAGGCACTTTACGGACATTGGCTGGACCCAGCGGATTAATGGGTTCTACCAAATTTAAGTAAATACACAACACACTGCTCGACGGTGGGCGCGAGAAAATCTGACGATTGTCCGTGTGTTAACCCCTTTGATTTTCCCATTCACGGGGATAAACATGAATATCCTATCCTATCCTATCCTAACAATTCTTGTTTTGACGCTCATCCTTGGTAACCAAAACCTGCGCTCTGCATGGCGAATCAGAAGGTCGATGACAATTGCGTAGTAAGTTAACAGGACATGTCATTTTCCGCCGGATCTGGAACTGTACCGCTTAGCCAAAAGCCAGGTATGTTATATGGCCAAAATATATATTCTACGAACCCTTACTAATCCCCCCGAACACTGTATTAACTCCATCTACTCAACTGTGGGCAAGAGGTGTCTTACGATACCCGTGGATAAAGCCTGGCTTCCCACCCACGAAGATATAAATGAACCAACCATCCAAACACTGTAATAATTCCAGCAACTCGACCGTGGGCATTAGGTGTCTTACGATACCCGTGAATAAAGCCTGGCTTCCCACCCACGATGATATAAATTAACCAACCATCGACACACTGTAATAGCTCTAGCTACTCGACATTGGACATAAGGATATAAATGTACCAACCATTCACACACTGTTGTAGCTCCAGAAACTTGACTTTGAGCATAAAGTGTCTCACGATATTCGTAGATAAAGCCTTACATCCCACCCATGAGGATATAAATGAACCAACAATCCACACACTGTTATAGCTTCAGCATCTCGACTGTAAAAATGAAGTGTCTTACGATATCCGTTGAAAATCCTTGCTTGCCACCCACTAAGGTATAAATAAACCAACCATCCACACACTCTAATAGCTCCAGCAACTCGACTGTGAGAATGAGGTATCTTATGATACCCGGGGATAAAGCCTGGTTTCCCACCCACGAGGATATAAATGAACCAACCATCCACACACTGTAATAGCTCCAGCAAGTCGACTGTGAGCATGAGGTATCTTATGATACCCGTGGATAAAGCCTGGCCTCCCACCCACGAGGATATAAATAAACCAACCATCCACACACTGTAAGAGCTTCAGAAACTTGATTGTGTGCATGGAGTGTCTTACGATAGGATACCCTTATATTAATTCGAAACTAATTTACCTAAGCTTATGTAGCTCTTGTTTATTGTTAATGTCCTATCTCACATGTGTTTTATTTGAATGTACTTAGTCCCCGAACCAAACCCACGAGTGGACTGTATACAAAGTGCTTCGTACAGCGAGCAAACATAATCGATTTATAAACTGGTAGTTTTGCTATGATTAAGTATTATCTCATTATGAGTTCAACTCGAAATTCTAAATCGAACACATTATTATTTTATATTTTTTTGTTATCGAAATATTTCTAAAATTGTAAAATGACAATATTTTTGCTGCTGCTGCTATTTAATGCAATCGTTATCTGGCGCCAAAGGGCAATATACACGTATATCAATACATCAACCTATGTTGAGATAATGTGGCCGAATGGTTACCTTAGTATACATACTTTGTAAATTAACACTAAATATAAAGTTGTGTTAGGTTGTTATCATGGTAATCTAAAAGAGCTTCTTTTTAATATCGCTGCTGTCGAGTTGTGCGTTTTATATTTGCTGCGTATTTTAAGTAATAACATTTAACATTTTTAACTGAGAAATATACCAGAAGTTAAATATTTGTACAACCTGGTAACTTTATTCAATTGATTAAATATTAATCCAATATTAAAAGAACGTCAAAAATGCTCAACACAGTACAAATGCCCCGTTGTCTCGATGGTGGGGGGAGTGATCAGAACATTTCTGTGAAAGGTCAATTTCGTTTTCCCACTTATGGTGATAAACATAAATATCACCCACTACAGCAAATCAAGATAATTTATTTAATTATGTAAATGAAATTATTTATTTGCGTGCATGGGATCTGATATGAGCGTTATAACACGGGAAATCGTCAAATTACCTAATAACTATCGTATTGCAGCGTGTGTAATACCACATTTATATTGGTATAAAACTATTTATATCTATTATTCCTTTCAGTGATAGGCGACGCCTTAGCCCAGACAAAAAATATTGCAACGATTTCCATCTGCTTATTATTTTTAAGCGTTTAATACCTATGACCAGCAATAAATAGAAAATCATGGTTCGTCATTTATGCAGTAAAGGCTGTGTACTCTTATATCGTAGTAATTATTTGTAGAACGTTACTCTAAAATTTTCCAACAAAACCATCAAAAAATGTTAAGGTGTTTCCGCATTTGATGGTTGGTGATTATTAAAGCGTATCAAAATCCAAAAGCTTTCGTTGATAGGTATAAGCACCAAAACTCGATTTGCAAAGGACTTCTCTCTCTCCGCGTAATTAAATAAATATCCACAATTACACTCATCTGTTTCTTTCCGTTAGGTGAAAATTCAACAATTCCACAATGCATATTGATTTGGTTGGTGAATAATATTACTTTGATCGGCTATCAATTACTTTATTTTAATACAGAAATCGACTTAAATATCTGCATTGATATGTGTCAAATATTTGTGCATAACTTTGTAAGACCAGTTAATAGCGTCGCTGCTGTAGATTAACTGTGTCGGTTATAAATTATCTCCACATAGCAGATTATTAGAACATTTCGTAAATACAGCGTCGTTGACTCATATTAAATCGGTGAAACCATAAAAAACTTTAAGAAAAAGGATACGATCCACGATACTTCTCTTATCTATTTAAATATTGATATTGTTCGCCAATATCATTGCATGTAAGTTCTAGTTTTGCCACCATGACTTGATACGAATCTATAGAAACAGAATCTAATTTGGATGTCGTCTCACTGAACTAAAAGGTTAGTGCAAAAGAGCATTTATTTATATTGATA
This sequence comes from Ciona savignyi, assembly GCA_000149265.1. NCBI lineage: Eukaryota > Metazoa > Chordata > Ascidiacea > Phlebobranchia > Cionidae > Ciona > Ciona savignyi. Next base: position 370,444 of record CH002035.1, on the reverse strand, counting down.
TTAATTTTGACCACTTCGGATGAACAAACGCAGATATTGGTATAACACAGACAATCCTGGCCACCTTCGTTTAACGTAAGATTTTGCCTGTGTTATACACAAATCCAGCCTACAAATTTGGATGTCTTTTTAAAAATGGATGGCGCTTTGCTGCATATATTTTTACAGGAATAAATCTGGAAAGCAATATATCTTTAGTTTAAAAATTTTGTGAAATTTCACGTGTTTTAATTTTCTTTTAACTGGTTTAAATATTTAGTATTATTCATATTTTAAATATATACCTGATCTATCTGTTTTGGTTTAACGATGAAGAAACTACTCGATATGAATGTATAGAAACAGAATCTTTTTAGGACGTGGAAGCACTGAAGTTAAAGATTATTGCAAATGACCAAATTATTAAAATGATATTGATTTTGACCATCTTGGATGAACAAACGCAGATATTGATATTACACAGGCAATCGTGGGCATCTTCGTGTAACATAAGATTTTGTCTAATGCCAGATAAATGCTAAATAACGTTTCTAGCAAGCTGCCGCATGCGCAATGTACCAGCCGCCAAGCGCGGAATATTCGTAAAAATGTGATGTGTGTTGTGTTGTATATCGATGTGCATTGGAATTCAAGATCGCGCGATAAATACAACAACAGTAATTAGTTGTCTTTTGACAACAACAAAAAACAAACAATAGTACTTGGATGTATGACAAATCAAAATTAACGATTGTGATTGTCTGGGTCCAAATATATTTCCCAATACTTTTTTATTGGCGAATTAACCAACAATAGTGTGTGGTTGACTCTGGTGTAATAAACATTTGAACATTTGTTTGTGGTTGGCTGAATATGATTTAACAAACACGGATGTTGTTGTCGTTTGCAAACCAAACGTAACGGTGGTGTTAATTTCTCTGTAATAAAAAACACAACAATATTGTTTCGTTGTCCATAGTAAAAAAGACCACAATAATTGTGTGACGGTTTGAAATAAAATCATTTGTCGTGGCGTTCGTTGCGATATAAACAATAAATATTAAAACTTGTTTGGTTGGCTGTAATAAAATAAAAAACAATCCATATCATCGACCGTTTTTACTATACATATTGCGCGTTCGAATACTGGAGTCTATAATACATGTTTCATTTTTTTATCAATAGATTTACTCCCGTCACTCGCGTGAAAAAGTTCTTCGCGTAAGCTTCCAATCAAGGCGTTTTATTCTTTGCAAACAATGCTAAGTCACCATCCTATGCGATATGTTAGTTATCAAAGTCCAATATTTGTACAAGATAAGTAGGTGGTCTGATAATTAATGGTGCAAGAGACCCAACACTTATTTTCTTGATATTATGCATCATGGTGTTTTAATATTTAATTGATTACTTTTTATTTTAATTGATCATAAAATAAAAATGCAAAACGCGCGATTTTAAGGTCCCTGATATCATTTTCTTAAATAACACTGTTTATAAATCGGCCGTGATAGCCATTCATCCTCACGACTGTTTATCTCTTAGTGCCTTTCTGCCGATCGCAGGTTCGAATCCATTATAGGATCGTTCTTAAGACTGTTTTTTATACATAAATCGATATAAGTATCGGTCGCGTTAACTACCAGGACACATGCATACTGGCCAACTAGTTTATTTTATGCTACTCAAATAATATCATGTCACTCCTAGAAGAGCAAGGCAGAAAAACGCGCAGCTGGTGTCAATCTCTTTGCTGTGATCATTGCAAGTTTCAACGTGAAAAGGTGCAGTGGTAAATATGAATATTATAAGATCCCTTTGATTACTAATGTAACCATATCGATATTACTCTCTTTTTTAAATTTCCTTTTTTGTGTCAAGCTGTCAGGCATCTAGGTTGCTAGGTCATTGGTATAAACGGGCTATTCCATCAGATTAAAACTCACGTGAACAATAAAAATTAGTAATCGAGCTGAGAGAAGAATAAAAAGGGAAATCAATATAACTACGACAACCTAACGAAATGGGTTTTCTTGATTCCGCTGAAGAGCATATTTAAGGGGGAGTTATAGAACCAGTATTCAGTAAATGTTTTAATGCCACGATCGGGTAACCAGGCGCTATTGTAACGCCTCGGATTCTGTTAAAATAATGACAATATTTAAAATGCAACAACTTATCTGTTATAACGTCACGCACAAGATATTAATTAAATATAACGACGTGCGGCATTGAAGAGGTGTTGTAAAAATTGCAAAAAATATATTACGTAACAATCCCCAGTTACGTACGTATCAATATCATATGGAAAATTTTAATTAACATAAGATTATCATTTACCTGGATGTCTGGTTGCTTTTGCAATTACTGCTTTCAAATTTTACCGAGCAAAGTCTTTAGCCCATGATGGGTTAGGCACTAGGAACTTTTTGTATAGCAGTCGGTATTATGTATCTGTCGCACTAACCATTCGGCCACACGACTGATATTGGTATATTTTTTAAATCGAGTTTAGGTTTTTTCCCTGAGACTTTTTTGCTTAGAAGTTTCGTTAACTATTCAGCCACACGACCTTCGGTTCTCTGCGTCTTGCAAGTTTTGAATCCATGATGGGTTCATCTCCAGGGCCGTATTATTTGTATAAAATGAGCATATTTATCGGTCGAGTTAACCATTTGGCTACACAACCGTACCTGCTCTTTACCTGATCAATGGGGCAGATGTAAACTCTTGCGACGTGCAATTAAAACATTTAACTAAATATATCCTATATTATATTTAATGCATATAGCCTATGTTTACACGTACACCAGTATTTAGATTAGACTTTTATTTTAAACAATAGCGAAAAGAAAATAATATTTTTTTAATCTGCCACATAAAGCCTAGTTTGCGTTAATCCGTCTCAGATTATATTTAGTGCATAAATGTACTTGGTCTTAAAAAAGTTTAATCGATGCATTTTGGAAACAACAAAGTATTTGGTTGTCTGACAATTTAATTTTTGGTATCACCGTGTCCGCCCGTAGGAACCGAACAACTTGAACTTATTTGTTGTATTGCTGAAACGCATACTGGCCACCTTGTTAAATTATCGTAATTTTATGTTACTCAAAAAACATCGTTATACTCCTAGGAGAGGAAGACAGAAAGAAACGAGCAGCTGGTAACACTCTCTTTGCTCGGATCATTGCGGGGTTCTACAAAGTAAAAGGTGCAGTGGCAGATATGGTTATTACACGATTTCCTCTAAAATGAAGGAAACCATATTGATTTTACTCCATTTTTTTATTTCTTTTTTTGCGTCTTGCTGGCAGGCATGTACGGTTGCGTCATTGGTTTGAACGGACTTAGATTTATTCTCTAACTAGCTTGCCCATAGTTTGCTTTATTATTAAAAATACGCATAATGAAATCCTGCTATTTTAAGTAAAATAATAAAAAAAAATCCCATATTAAGCATTTTTGACATTATCACCTCTATCACCGGACTGCAAAAGAATATTTACAACACAATTATAAAAAAATCAGATATCTAATTTGAATCATAAAATACACATTTTAATTAAATGTTTAATTTACCCAGTTTCACACAGGAAAGCCCAAAACTACAATATCCTAGCTTATGCAAACAAAATACCCGGAAAGGAAAGATACCCTCGGTTGTCTCCTTTTAAATCGTTGGTAACCCCGTTTGTGCATTTATCTAAGATACTTCTTGAGATAACACGCGCGGCCCACTTGACAGAGATACTGTGATGTGCTAATTATAATCACGAAAATGCTAAAGATTTATTAAAACATTGGCTTTAGACCAGTTGTGCTTAACCTTTTTGGTGCCCCGCCTACCTTGCGCGATAAATGTCAGTTTACGCCGCCCATCTTTTAATCTTTAATTTTTGATTACTGATATACCGCTATACTGCTTTAAAAACTCACTGTTGGTTGTCTTAACCCATAACACAGTTAAATCTGTAATGGTTTTGACTTTATCCGTTATATGTCTTAGTACATACCCAAGAACCTAGGGTTACATTTTGAACCGACGCTGTAATATAATAATAGTATAACCTACCGCAAAATAATGACATTTTTTATAAAATTGTAAATTATGAAACCGGTAACGTATGCTTCACCAGTATTTATAAACATAGTTACCACACGCTCTATAAAATACCCTTAGAAACGTATTGCAACCATTTAACATGATTTACACGTGAAAAAGAAATATTTAATTCACAGTCGTTTTATCTATTGCCAACATTGTTACGCGACTTGGTATAGTTAATAAGCGTTACACTATTTATTAAAGTCCAATATTTGTACAAGCTTTTTCGAAGTAAGTAGTCTTGCAATGCTGCAAAAAACCTATCACTAATTTTCTTGACATTATGTATCATACCTAAGTTTTACATTTGCAACACAAGCTTGATATTCGCAACAAACCATACCAAAATGGAAAGTTGTAATTATCTTCTCATAGGAATATTATATATGAGGTCGTATCTTTGTAATTGTAAATTATTTATTTTAATAAATCATGAAATAAAAAAAGAGAAACGTCCTATGTATAACTCGACAGATATTAACCTTTGCGTCCCCAATATCTTCCCTTTATATTACCTGTTTATGAATCAGTCTTGATAACCATTCATCTACACGACTGTTTGCTTTTAAGTACCTTGCGTGACATATCTCTTTGCTGAAATATATACAATAATAATGAATAGATGTGTGTAATAACAACAATAATAAAATGTGTTAGTTCATCTGTGGTGAAATAAACACAACAATGGAGTATGAATGACCGTATTGAAATAAGTGTAAAAATACTTTGTGGTTGTCTGTGATAAACAGATCTATCCCTTGTTTTTATTGAATGCTAACGTTTAAACTAACATGTATAAATACCCATCTTACGCATGCTATGTAAAATTGCGTATTACATTCATAACCAACCAAGTAATATATTATAAACGAACCGAATGAAAACTAAGATAGGGAATCTCAAACTAAATATATAAGTTTGAATAAATTTGTGCTTCACCAATCGCAAACGTAAACCAACATTGGTCGCTACGGTGGACCACCCGTACTAATGTATTGTAAACTTCTGAAATATGACAAACCACTATGAACAAATAAAGTTACGAATAAAAAATGCGATTTAAAGACGACATGTTGAAGCCGGACAGGCGAACATGCTTGTTCCTAAATCGGGGTAACGCAAATAGGCTTAGTGATACTGGTATTCTTAAAAATGTATAGTCTATTCTTCAGATACTATTCTTCAGATAACCACGTACTAAATTCCGTGACTTAGTTCGATTTTAAAATGTTTAAATTGTGTCAAATACTGTATGCTCACATAATTATAGATTTGTTGATTGTTTCATTTTTAATCGTATTATTTTTTTACGTTTACCGCAGAAAATATACTGGGTGGAAGCTCACTCGTTGAAAAAGTCAATTTCCTACTTGTCTTTAAAAATATTGTATATTTTTGCAATTTTTACTAATAATAATTTTTAAATAAAGTTGCTGAGTGGATAGATAATCATGATGGTGGGTAGTTAAACCAAGATACGTGAAAAGTGACAGGCGACAAACAGACTTCGACACAGAACAAACAGTCTTACGTCGTCAATCTTTCTCGAATCAACGAGAAGATAAATATCAAAGTCCAATATCAGTAATTTTCAATGCTCACTTTTTAATATAGTAGCAGCAGTCATTTTCATGATATTATTATGCAGGAGATAGACATATGGTATAAAACATTAATAATTGCAATTATTACTTTATCAAATATTGTGAAATGTTTTTTTGGCCTTAAGTTGTGGCATTTTTCTATTTTTTGTTATCACCGATGATCGTGGAAAGAGAGACGTCGTTATTATACACACAATCATCTACTCGTACCAGCTTTTGTAATATCTGGTCTTTTTAATTAAATTGCGTTTTTTTCATTAGAGCAAATGTATTGGGTTAGCGCTAGTTATGTCCAGAATTATTTCATATTACACTTTTATGCCGATAACCCAATTATAACCAAACATGCTGCGAAGCTTTTATTAAACATTCTGATAGAGGCAGTCGTTGTTTGTTGCTCTCGAACTACATCTTGGTTTAAAGATACAACTTTTTTCTCTACTGACTGGTGAATACTTTATCGTCAGAGGAAACTCCGAATTTAATGTTGAAAATTTTTAGATGCCTCGTTAGATATGAATTGAAAACATAATACAATAAACATTATAAAGCAAGCTTATACACGAATATATAATGTGAAAGACGAATTGGCCAAGTTAACTTGAGAAACTATTTTTTTTAAAACCGGATATGGGCATATGCAAGGGGGCTTGCACATTATTCGGCAAATTGTTCGGTGACATAGTCCGGTAACCGAATCTGTGCACAACGTTGGATACAGTGGGAATATCGGCCTTCATTTATAGAAAATGAATTACAAATTACACAATGCAAGACCACTGTATCGGTTTTTTCATACACCCGGGTACTTGGTAAACAAACGACGTGCAAAAGCGACATTCCATTGCAAACACTGTTACTCAACAATCCCCGGTTAATTCAAAAACCAGTATCGAAGCATGTAATTACTAAAGGCTGCTCTATAGCTAGTACTGGTGTTAAGTAACCCTTATGTTTCATAAAAAAATACATTTGATAAATAATCTTAATATTCGCAACAAACAAGACCAAACATGGAACATTCGAGTTATTGTATCTTTGTAATTGTAACTGCTGAGTATAAGTATAAATAAATTATAAAAAAAATGCGAAGCATATTTTTCTTCTTATAACGGCCATTAAATTTTGGGCTTAAAACGTCTTTGTAGCTTTCGTGATCATCTAGACAGTTGCAAATCTCTTGCGCCGTCTAGCGAAAGTAAAACATAAAGTTTGATAAAATGCGGTTAGTCTGTATTCTGGGCACGGACCGCTCATTTGATGGTTTATAAACGAAAAAAATGAGCAGTTGATATTTGTTTTAATGGAAATGCCGTTGCAATTATTTGAAACACTATTTATTTCTCGTCTATAAAACACTGGACAAACTAAAACTGACATAAATTGTCAGAAAATATTAATTTTATCAAATATCCACCCAGTGACCAAATTCATTGTCCCGGTAATCCCATGAGCATAACCCCACATACAAAGAGCAAAAAATAAGTCGATTTTAAACTTTATAGGTTTAAGATATGACGTAACAAATTTGTAGTGGTATCTTTAGTTTCAAAAAAACGTTTTAAACGAGTTGAAAATTTTAGAAATTTTAAACATGTTTGTGAATTTTATTTTTGTATACGTGAATATCAAGTTTGGACAGAAATGACGGAAATCCTTTACTATCTGCTTGCATAAACCAACGTTATAGATCAAAAATACAATGAGTTAATAGGTCCCAAGAAAATCCAATCTTTTTTACATACAAAATTTTATAGCGAGTACTAAAACGTTGTGTTTCTGATGAACTCAAAAAATAATAAAATTGTGGTGTGTTGTAATGACAAAAATAACAAAATCAGCTGGATTTAGACAGATTAAAAATTACTCGCAGATATTTTCCAGCAAATAAACGAGATTATTTAGTATTACGTAATAACATATTGTTAGTAAGTATCGTAACAAAACTGTGGTGTGATGATTATCCATAAGTATGGTGGCTCTGAAAATTTATATTAGCATAATGCAGCATTTTTTAAAGTTTTTCTTTCAAATTTTATTTGTGTAAACACATATCAACTTCATTTTTAATTACAATTGGTGGTCATTAACAATATATGTTTCCAATAACGAAATGAAATCCTGGAATTTATTTAAAATACATATACAGGAACATCCTTTAACTTGGAGCAGTAAAATCCGAAGCATGGAATAGCAACTTGGTGTGCTACAAGGGGCGAATATTCAAGGAGACGTTCATCTTCATGTACAGCAAGTTCAAAAACCACCAGTTGTTAATGTTCAATTACTAGGTATGTCTTAATAATCTATTTTGTCTCTTTTTCTTTATAGTTTAGCTAGTTTAAAAGCATTGTAACCATGCTATAATAGAATATAAATAGACCACCGACACCAGCGTTCATCATGACAATATTTGTTACATTAGTTGGCCGTCGCTTACACTATTAGACGTAGCATTACACGACTAGCAAGTTTAGGATGTAAACGTAGTGAATTCATGTCAAATTCTTCTCACCAAATGTAAGCGCTGTCAAAGGGTTTATTCCACATTTCCACAGATTAATTTTAGATAAATAATTTTAGAATACCTAAAGGACGCCCGAAATTTGTTTTAACCAAAGTCTGCCGAATGGAGCGGATGTTCAAATAAAATAATCCAGTTTAGTACTGGCATCCGCCACCAATAAAAATACAAATTTATTCCCAACTGCAGATGCAAATAACTTTTGCTTTTACTAGCTAAGGTACCTATTAATTTATGCTTTGAAAAACCAACGTATTACACTCTGTTTGGAACTTTTATGTCACATAACAAGGAACTATATTACACTCACTGCAAAGTGAACTGATTGGTTGCAACAATTCATTCCTGCTTGTAGAAACATAGAGCAAAATGTGCTTAACAATTGAGTTACTTGACATTCTGTTTTATTTTTAGTATATCTGTTATGCTTAATTTTTCTCAGGTTTAAAATTTGTAAACTTGAAGTGATATAACCGCTCCATTAATGATAAGAATATGAAATAAATAGCTTTGTTTTATTGTTTAAAAACAAAATTATAAGTTTTTTTGCCTCATTCCACATTGATTGGTTAGTTTAATATGTGTTTAAACTTAACAGAAATGACACCAGGAATTTATATTATCCTAAAAACATACATGCAGATTGCTTATTTTTATAAATTATCTCCAAAGCACCATTGTAATTGAATTAATATATTAAGACAGTTTTTCTGGTAACAATAAATGTTACAGCTGAAGAATTGCAAGAAAAGTTAATCAATAATGCAAAAGAAGTGGTCGAACAATTTGGCCTGCCAATTGAAATAGAACATACCATTAAAAGAGTCAATCTTCAAATTTGCAAAGTTAACCAACACTCGGATGATGACTGGAAGAATGAAGAGTCTTCACTAGACTAGAAAAAGTCTATGGAACGAAAGCACTCCCGGACAATCTATGAAACAGATGAATCAAGAATTTCAATTAACGAAATATTCGATAAAGCAAAGGAAATAGCAACTTGTGAGGCTCTTAAAAAGCTCAAAGATGAACATTTAATACAAAAGTATATTAATCAACATGGAAACACTGTTTGTCTTATTGGATTACCAGGAATCGGTAAAACAACATTGACACACATGGTGACTCAGTCCATCCTGGATAAATTAATTCTTCCTGACACACAATATTTGTTTTACATCTTAATACGAAATGTCAATTTTGCGAAAAAAGTCTCGGTTAGCCAGTTTCTTATTGAAAACAGCTTGCATGCACAGATTTACTCCGATGAAAAATATAAAGCCATAACCCAAGAGTTGCAGAATAATCCAAATGTTGTCATTGTGTTGGATGGCCTGGATGAAGCTGCAGTCCATTTTTCAACCACCACCCATTGCTGTCAATTGGATACAAAAGAGAAACCAGTAGACATTATCAAGAACTTGTTTAATTCTACTCTTCTGTCAAATTCTGTGAAAGTTGTCACTTCTAGACCAGGTCAATTTTATCAGATACATCAGGATTATCGTCCAACAATAGTTCTTGAAGTACTTGGACTAGATAAAGCTGCACAAGAGGAACTGATTAAACAGATCTGTGGCGAGGAAAAATATCCTGCAATTGGGCAATTACTGGAACAAAAGGCAAACTTATATGCCTTGTGCTATGTACCAATCAATTGCATTTATATTGTTGATTGTCTTCTCTGTGCAGATGGTGACATAAATTCAATGACGCAAGTGTTAATCTCAACACTTACCAAATACATTTCTTCTGGAGTTCTGAAAAATATGGACGAGGTAGAGCTTAGATTGGAGTTGATTAAACTTACTGAACTGGCATTTAGAGGATTTGACAAAAAGAAGGTTGTTTTTGACAAAAACGACTTTGAAGAGGTGCAACTTCCAGATTCAGTGGTTGCAAACTTTCTCCATACTTATGTTGAACAATCGACACGCTTAAAAATGAAAATCTTGGAGGGTAAGAAGCGCAGTTACTTTGCTCATCTTACCTTACAAGAATTCTTTTGTGCGATACACCTGATGCTGTTTATGCCATATGAATCACTTGCCAAGAATGGTTCAATGTTTAAAGATATTCACTGGAATGTTGTCGTTCGATTCATGTTTGGGCTCTGTAATTCCCCTGCTTATAAGGAGATGAGAGAGATCTTCCCAGCTTTAAAAGATAAGGGATTTTGAAATGAAAAAACATATGCTTTTAAATTTAGTTTCATGTCAGAATTTAAGTGACAATGACATACTAATCAGAACATCTGGCTGGGTCAATGAATCTAATGACAAAGAAATACTGGCCACATTTGATAACCGCCTTCCAAGTGACGTAAAATTAAACCTTCCAAATGACCCTTCTAAAGCCCACGACGTCGCTTTTGCCTTGAAGTCGTGTTCAGCATCTCACAACTTAAGTGTGGCATTCACAACTGAAGCTTTGATCTTTTTCCGAGGTTTACAAAATTCAAAAAATCTCAAGGTTAGAATGTTAAAGAGTAAAACACAAATAATATATAAATATATTTCAAATAATACTATATTTACAAATTTGTGCATTTAATAGAAATGTGCCGAGTTAATCTTACCTTTTGTCATGGATTTTTTAATTATAATTTTTTTCATTTTACGAATTTTTTAGATCAAACAGTTATCATTGAAATATGTGGATATGACTAACCTTACTGAGATTTTGGTCCAACGTATGAACGACATTGATCGACTTGATCTGATCGAATGCAAACACACTAGTGCCTCTATAAAGGAACTTTCCCCTACCATCAATCGAAGATTAAACAAGGTAAATTATTTGTTATATTAAACATACTTCTTAACATTGTGGTGACTCGATGCTTTCGGGAATTAATATATTTGTTTGTGTATAATGCTCACTTATATAGTTTGTAGAACACGTATGTAAACGACGTATTTTTGATAAAAAGTAATTTGCGTCGTATTTACGACAAGTACACCGCCCTTTGTATTTAAAACGCCAGTCAATTACCACAACTAAAATAGGCGTCGAAGTAGTCTCAACTCGCGGTATATCTTTGCTATTTATAGTTGTGTTTGTAACGTTCGATATATGCCACCAACTACCTTCTATGCGCTACAGTAAGAGAATGCAGCGTAAAACAATAAGTCTTACCCTGTGTCTATAGTCTAGATTCTGAATTGTATGCAACGAGTTACTGTCTCGAGTGGTTTAAGTACTAATATCCCATACCATGCCAGTGATTTATTCACAACACCAAATATTTTAACTTCCTTTAACTTTACATTTCTTCGTGCTTAAAAAAAATTATTTTGATATAAAGTAAAAGTTTATTTTGATTATATTTCGTGTTTAAAACCAAATTTTGAAATAGATGTGGAATCAAAATACAAACTAAAAAAGCGTATAATCTAAAACCATATTTAAGCTTTTTCCGGAAAATCCATAAAAAATCAATTTCACTGAAAGTACTGAGCAGTGTCATTTACGCTCCATTTATAAGTAAAGTACAGTGGATCGCCGCTTGACGACCACCTCGATAACACGACCACCTCATTATCAGGACCACTTTAGTGCCGTCCCAAATAATTTACTATGGTAATGCATTGCATTCTGTTTCAATAACGCGACCACCCCAGTTTCCAGACCACGACCGCCATATTTTGGTCCAAAACTTCAAATTTAACTCCTCTTCGTGCTAAATAATAAGCCTTTGTCACCAAAATAATAAGGTTAAATTTATTTTATCATAAAAACAATAGGAAAATTGTGGCAAACAGAACTGACTTTTACAAGAGAAATTTCAGTACTAACAGTTGTTTAAATTTATTCTGCAGTATTTAATAAAAATAATGGCATTTGGTGAAAATTTAGTAAAAATGCAGACGTTTAAGCTGCATATGACGACAACTTGCTGCAAATCAAAATTCACTAACACGCTTGATAACGGTCCCGTAGGTGGTCAGTTAAGCGGGGTTCCACTGTAGATGGTTAATCGAATTGAACCTTCATACGTGTAGCTATTATGGCTTATATATAAAGTGGTAACTTTTTAGTAATTTAACAAAGGGAAATTTCTGACAAACCTAAAAATGTAAAAACCTGACGTAATAAAGCTTGTTTATGTCAATGGACTACATTAAAGATTTACCCGGTTTGTTTTGCAGATTGACTTATATGTATGTTCTTATTTTAATGATGACGCAGCAAAGTCTTTGGGCGATTTTCTGCGTAACATCAGCAAACTACGAATTGATGTGTTAAAGATATCCTTAAAAAGTCGCATCATCTTACGTGAAGCTGTTCAACGAATTCCTAACCCTCAAGTAAGTCAGCGTAAATATCTTTAATAAAGATTAAATATCATTCAACTGACTTCGGTAAGTATTTGGCTAGTTGTCTTGTTAAACATCTCTAGTACAACCGACTAAAACACTGAGCTAAGCATTATGATGCTGGAAAAATGTAGGTTAAAAATATTGAAAATATTTTTTCAATGTATTTAAAATAAAAACACATTAAACAACAACTGCCAATAAGGTAATGCTAATGCATATTGCATCGAAATTTTATGTTCAATTATTCTCATCTAACTGATACATAAAACTTTATATATATGCTAATCTATACAACTCATTTAACATCTTTGTATCTTTAATTACCTTTAGGAGTTGGTTGTAGATGACGGTTATGATGATTGTGATGGAGAATGGGGTCAACAGAACGGGGCTCAGTGGGGGAAGACTTGGGCAGTTTATGGTCTTGATGAGGCTAATGATATAAAACGAATTCTTCAACTTAAACCTGGGAAGGTGTGATAAAATGTGCCTGTTTTTTTTATATGTAATGGGTTAAACTAAATAAATATGTTGTAAGGTATAAGTTTATAGGTTAGTAACATCCATTAAAGTAAAATATTACAGTTTAAAATCAAAGTAAATAGGCCTAATAATTTGTTATATAATTTCAATATAAATATTTTTCACATGATAAATATAAATTATCCTTAAATTTTTATTTCAGATCAAGAGGTTATCGTTAAAAGCGTGGAACACCCCAGTAAGTTTACCGATAACGTGGAGAAGTTGCACTTCTTTCTAAAACTTCAAATTTATTTGTATTAATCTCATATGGTCCCATGTGATGTATTCAACTCATAACTCTTTCACTCCCGGCTAAATGCATTAATTTAATCATGCTGTCCCGTATTGTTTTTTTTACAATTTTTAGTCATTTTCAAATTAGCACAGTTTTTCAAAAGTTTATGCTATATTTTAATATTTAGTATGGTTGAAATAATTTTTATAATTTTTAATCATTATATTACATATTATAATTATGCACATAAGTGGTAGGATAGCGCCAATTCGAAAAAAAATTTAACATTCCATTATCTTAGTTTAAAGCATTGGTAAAGGAGGGTAATTGCTTTGTAACGATCCGTAAATACATCGTGTATGCAACAGACTCCTTGTAAGTTCAATACCTCTTGGGTAGAATTTGAAAAGTTTTTGGGAACATTACTAATGAAGGTTGCATGCTATCATTACATTAGCTCAGTATTTGTGGACATATGTGGTATACACACTGCCCATGTTATACAGTCCTTGTTTCTCAGTAATATATTCTTCACTATTAAGATAATTGATAAATATTAAATTTTGATCACAGGGTTACTGGTATAATGAATCGAAGATGATGAATATCGTTAGATATTTGCAACCACACATGAAGGCTCTGGATGAACTTCGGCTATATGATTGCGGAAAGTTGATCTTAGGATTGAGCAAAGCTATCAATAAGCGACAGAACAAGGTAAATATATTAACATGATGTGAGGGGTAAAATATGTCCATTTGATCTACGAATTTGTCGCTTGATTTCTGTTGCAGAATATCCCTTGGTATTTTAATCCGTCCAGTGTAAAATATAGGTTATCAAAATTTGTAAAGTTTTTTTTTGCGTTCTAACCAAATATATAGTTCAGACAAAATTATTAAACAAGTTTACAATAGGCTTTAACTAGTTGTAAATTCTAAAAAAATATCAACAGTTTAAACATGGTTTTCCTAGGGTAAGCTGTTGAATAATATTTTTATATATTTTAAAAAATGAGTACCCTATTTTAAAATGGTTTATACTAAAAATGAATCAATAAATTTTTTTTTAAATTAAAAACCATGCACGATTCCGGTTAAAAATTACTACTATACTAGAACAAGTCTATAATGGTTGGGGAAATCCTTAATTGTTGGTAACTATAAACTGTGGTTGACTTATGCTCTAAGTTGAACTTTGTTATGTAAATCATATCATGTATGAGGTTTATGTTATAATTATCAACCCATATTGATCATCAAAAAATAAATAATTGAATTGTAAATTCAGCTTTAAACTAAGTTAACCAAATTCACTAATTTGTAACATTTGTTCTGTACAACCAATACGACTTTTATTTTAGATGGTCTTGCATATAAGGGGATCTAAACTTGATGCAGATGCAGCAAAGGCTTTGGGTGATTGTCTGCGCAACATCAGCAAATTACATATTGATGAGTGCATGATATCCGTGCAATGTCGCATCATCTTACGTGAAGCTGTTCAAAAACTTTCCAAGCCACAAGTAAGTCACTTACTAGTTATTTTTAATTTAATATTTTACAAACCAACTTGTTTCTATCAGATTATTTCTATCAGTAAGTTTTAGACTAATATCTCTGTAAATTATATCTAATCCAAAGCCACTAAGCTAAGCATTATGATGTTGGCCACGTGATATATTTAAATCTAATCAATATTATTTTCATGTTTTTTTTAATATTCATTCAATTATGTCCGCCCGGTTAGTTTAGTGATTTTGTTTGACGTCTTTCAGTCGATAGGTTGCAGGTTCGAAACTCACTACCTAGACGGTTGTGTCCGTGGGCAAGGTGCTTAACGGACATTGCCCGAATCCAGGGGATAAATGAGTTCTGCCGATTCCACAAATATTAAAACTAAGATTTTTATTACTTTATGCACGAATATATGCAGTTTTATAAACAGTATTAACATTTCCTAAAATTTTTATTAGAACTTGGCTGTATATACTTGTGCAAATAATGGTGAATGGGGAGAACTGCCCATCGCTCAATGGGGAAAATCTTTAGAAGTGGATGAAGATGTCCATGCTTGTGATATAAAACAAATTCTTCAGGGTTGAACCTGGAAAGGTAAGATAAAATGAGGCCTAACGTATATCATGTACTTTTTAAAAGAATTATTTCAATGTATTAGTTTTTTATTTGTTAGTTTACATTTTATGTTGACATACAAAAATAACAAAAATGTTATTCACCTCGTTGTAGACATACATGAAGCAAATGGGAGTATATAATGTTGAACTAAAAATGAAAAAAAGTTTTGATTGTTATCCCATGGTCACATTGTTATTTTTACTTTACACGTGACTGTGGCTCTCCAGTTTTGTGTGAATTAATTTACAAATAATTAAATGATGTTTCACATAAATATCAAGTTATCAAAAACAATTTAATTACAGTTCACAAGGATATTGATGGCAGCAAATGACAATCCAGTAAGTACATTTGTGTTTAATTTGTGAATTTTAACAAAGACGTTTAACAAAAATTTGGAAAGATTACACTATTTTTTAAATTTTCAAAGTTATTTAGATTAGTCCTATTTTGTCATATGTGATATAATCAACCCGTGAATGTCAAAGATTTTCGCTTTATTACAATGCAGCCCATATTTAATCAAATATATAGTTGGATACTTATTAATTCCACGTTTGCAGCAACGGTCTCATAGTTAAAAAATGACGCGCATCGTGGAATAAAAAACTACAGGTCTGTCATCTGGTTATAATTGGCGGTAAGAATTAATACAAAGTGATAAGTCGTGGATAGTTGATACAACGATATGGAAATGATGAGGATACGGCAATAAGATTAAACGATACGGATGAAACGGTTTATGCGGTTAATATTTGTTGGTAGGGTAAACAAAAAAGGACCAAATTAGTAGACTTTCCAGTTTAAATCATAAATAGCACACACTTAACTACCAACTTTTAGCTTTTTATCGCTAGAAAAAATGCGGTGTGATAAGAAAATATGCACTGAAGCTTATACAGTAACTAATTCGGAAAGAAAGAAAGCTATGTCCTGCGGTCTACTCTTGGGACATCAGGGGATTGAAGCACTATGGAATTGCAGCACATTTGCACATAATCACATACAAAGTTTATGATGCATATTATAACAGTTTAACATAGACATTAATAAAACATATAAACATATTAAATAAATGATAGGTCGTGGATTACGTCAGTATTCAACAATTCTCGATTAAAGAGCTTGATGATAAATAAAGTGCTCAGCATACCCCTGCATTGTTAAGAAATCACCAAGTTGTTATTTATTTGAGATTATGTTATTTTAGCGTAATGTTTATACGTAGGGCTCAACAGTTTGTAATTCGCAATTACATTATTTCCCCAAATAGTTAAAGAATAATAAAAGATTGGTTACTGTGGACACACATGTGGTATATTAAATATTTTCCGTGTTATACAGTCCTATGTTTCCCCAATCCAAAAGAATAAATAACATCATTTCGATTTGTTGTGCGTTACCTTTATACTAGTTAATTATCTGTGCAGACGTTTATATTTACTGAGCTATCGACACCACAACATATTAATCCTTCAATGTCCATTTTAACAAAAAATTGAAGTGTTTGCATTTAAAACGGTTTTTAAATTTATAATTTCCTGTTTCCCCATAAAAAAATAATCAGAACCCGGATAAGTGATAACAAATAAGTTTGTTTACAGAAATGCTGGTATAATGAATTAGAAAAGAGTGATATAGCTGGATATTTGCAACCGCACATGGAAGTTCTAGATGAACTTCGGTTACATGGTTGCGGACAGCTGATCGTTGGTTTAAGCAAAGCTATCAATGAGCGACAGAACAAGGTAATTTACATCGATATCATAACATTTTAAAATAATTGCTTTCATAAAAACTATTTTTATGCATGATCATATACTGGTTGAGAAGTTTTACTTTTTTTAACTATCTTTAATTCATAAAATATAATTTGTTTGTTAAAATTAATATATACATAATAGTGGAAAAAAATAGGATAGGATATTCATTTTTTGTTTAATTTCGTGAATAGAAAAACCAATGGGGTTAACACACCGGCCATCGTCAGATCACCTCGCTTCCCGTCAGGTTACGGGAGCTATTGCAGTGTGTTGTGATAGACACGTTTCTTTAATTTGCTAGAACCCATTAATATGTCAAGTTTAGGAAATGTTTGTTAAGAGTCTTTCTCAATGTCACAACTGACTAGCTAGCGACTAGGTTCGAAAATGCAACCCTTCGGCTGAAAGGCTATGCACTAAAGAAAAGACTAATTTGAATTGTAATAAAGGTGAATAAATAAAAAGGATTAAATTTTTAACTAACTGACCTTAACAAGTTCACTACTTCGTCAAATATTTATGTTAAACAAGCTCTAACTTATTTTAGATGCTCTTGGATATAAGGCAATCTCATCTAGATGAGAATGCAGAGAATGCCTTAGTCGAATGTCTGCGCAACATCAGCAAATTACAATTCAATGAACGGAAGATATCCGTAAAAAGTCGCATCATCTTACGTGAAGCTCTTCAACAACTTTCCTACCCTCAAGTTAGTCGTCATCGACATTATTTCTGCAAATCGACTCTTTCAACCAAATATTACTGCAAATTAATTTACTACAAAATGGAATAAAAACGTATTCAGCGTGTAGCAGTGCATTGCACACAATTGCTGCCAAAATAAATGTGTAGAATAATTGTTTTGCCGGGCTTGGATTCGAATCCATCAGGAACTCGTTTCTAAGGCTTTTCTTAAATTTAATGCAAAATATGTATTTGTTGCGGCCCCATAACCGTTACCAAATTCATTTTATATTGCTGTGATGAATAAATGGAAACTATTATTTTAAAATTTACGTTTGAATCTACTGGGTTTTAATAGTACAATATTTACGACATGATAGCATTAAAAATCCCGATTCCAAACATTTGTAAAATTAACAAATGATAACAAACCTCACATATATGTTTAACAATTAATATCTGATAAAATAAACAAGTGTGACATATTTCGGTAAAACACAAATGCCAATAACTTTTTTTAAAACGAATAGGTTTTATTGCCTTGCTACAGTTATTTTTTAATTTAAATATTTAAACTGTTAAAGATGATTTTAAGCTTTTACATGTATTTAAAAATATATAAATAAATAAACATATTAAGATAATGGAGATGCCAAGTAGTTTGACTGTATACACATTAAAAAAGTTATGTTTGAATATTCTTCACCTAAATAATGCTTACAAATTCTGTTAATTTTTTTTTTTTTTTTTTTGGTGGTTAGCCAAAAAAAAGCAAAATTGTGCACTTAGTGTGAGTTGGTGGCCTTAGGCCGATCCCCTCGTGCAATGTGGAAATTAATCCACTGGGGGAGGTTTCCCTAGTATGTGGTTGCTGTAAAGAGACACCTTTCGCAGGCATCTCTCCACAGCGTGCAAGCCACGTAGGGAGGGGGGCTGGGTATCCCTAGGATGTGGGTGCTGGAAAAGATGCCCTTCGCAGGCATCTCTCCACAGCGTGCAAGCCACGTAGGGAGGGGTTCTATTGTTTAAGGAATCCCGACACCTAAATTCACGCCCTCCAGTGGGTAGCTGGAGGCAGCGCTGGTTAACCGCACTACCACAGGGTGATGCGATTCCGCAGCTCAGACCTAGCCCTTCGAGTTGCACCTTACCGAAGTAACGTGAACAACAGGGCAGAGTGAATTTATGCACCGTTCACCTAATGAATAAAGCAAGTAAAAAAAAATTCTTGCCTTATTAAAATAGAATTTCTACAGATTTGATGCACATCTTCACATAATTGGATAACATTTCCTGACTGAAGTCGATTTTACATGAAATTTTAGTGTTGCTTAGCGATATTCTGCTGGTATATAATAAATTCATATTCATAACCGTGGTAACACAGGACTGGGTTGGGCTTTCCACAAATTGTCGCCTAAAATCTATCCATCTTACACGAGGGAGATATAACATAACTTGTTGTAACTATGGTAGCATTATGACAAAGGTTTATATTAAAAAAGTTCTTGTAAACCACTGATCGGGGATTGCATATTGGCGCAGATGTAAATTTAAATAGGAACATATTTCATGTGTATTGCAAATACGGTTTTCTATATTTATGGAGATGCCAAGTAGTTTGACTGTATTCACATTAAAAAAAGTTATGTTTGAACATTCTTCACCTAAATAATGCTTACAAATTCTGTTATTCTATACAATGTATTTAAAATCTACTTGGTAACTTTGAATATATTTCCTCAGCAAATGGTTATAGATGATGAATATGGTGAGTGGGGTGAACAGAACGGATTTCAATGGGGAACGACTTGGAAAATATATGGACATGATGAAGCTGACGACCTAAAAAGAATTCTTAAACGTGAACAGGGAAAGGTGCAATGACATTTGGCTTGATCTTAGTATGTTATGTATAAATTTATATCACAAAAAATAAGAATGTGGTAAGTTTACATATTGTTATATCCATGGTAAAACAAAACATTTATATAATTTTACATTAACATGTAGTGGAGAGATTATCTTGTGTTATGTGATAATTTATCGGTTAAATAAACTAAAATATAAAAACATATTCACTTAATAATTATTAAATTATTTTAATTTTTATCTTTCAGATAACGAGATTATTGTTGGAAGCATGGGAGAGTCCAGTGAGTACACCTTTATTTGATTTTTGAATTATATAATATTTTAATTGCAAGATTTCTATATCTCTTATTTTTGTTCCTATTAGTTTTATATTATCCCATGTTATATAAGTCAATCACTATATCAATTCATATTATTATAATTTATCCTATATTTATTTAAGCTCATGGATAACGATATTATTGCGTTTCCATAATGCAGTATTGTGCAAGTAATAGACCAGCAGGATCATAATACGAGATCAATTAGAAATCAAGCGATTATGGATCATATGTAACCTAAAAATACCATGTAGCACAGTTTCCATATATCAAATATATGGTATTGTCATGGCTTTTTTAATATAACACTCTTTACTTTAAAAAATTATTTGAAAAAAAAATATAACTATCCATTCAAAATATTTTACAAATTAATATATAAATTATCACTTGCTATTTAAAACCACTGTTATCACGCTGCATGATAAACACATTGGTTATCACATCATTGCATTGTTAAAATACCACCAAGTCATTGATTATTTATACAAAGGTAGTTAATTGCAATTTAATGAGCCAAAACTTCATTCTTCGAACAACAGTCTCGTATTAACTATTTCTCCATAAAATGAAAAAAACTAAGATAAGTGATAAAAATGGAGTTTGATCACAGACATACTGGTATAATGAATCAGAGAGAAGCAATATAGCTGGATATTTGAAACCGCACATTGAAGCTCTGGATGAACTTCGGTTATATGATTGTGAACAGCTGATCGTAGGTTTGAGCCAAACTATCATAACAAGGTAAATATATCAACTTTATGTTGGTGGAAAACACTATTTGATTTGAGAAGTTTGTAGCCAATGAAAAAAATCAAACCCAAAATTTATTTGTTTGTATTATAAGTATTCATTATTTGTAGCAGGTTTTAAATTTGATGTAGGATAGGATTGGATATTCATGTTTATCCCCGGGAATGGGAAATTCAAGGGGGGTTAACACACGTGCAATCGTCAGATCACCTCGCGCCCACCGTCAAGTTACCAGAGCTATTGCAGTGTATTGTATATGATAGAAATGTTCCTTTAATTTGGTAGAACCCATTAATCCGCTGCGTTCAGTCAACGTCCGTTAATTGCCCTGCCCAAGGACACAACCGACTAGCTAGCGACCAGTTTCGCATCTGCAACCTTTCCATTGAAAGGCGACGCAATTAACCGCTAGACCAACCGTCCGGACAAATGTAGCCTTTAGTTTGGTAAAAAAATAGCAAACGCGGAATCGCGATAATGGCGATCGTTAGCTAACATGGATTATTTTACCAACACACATATCAGTCACCAACATATTTGAACACATATACTGCCTTAATATCATTCTTTTATCTCAGATAAAACTTGGAATAAATGGTTATGGACAGCTTCCGGATGAAGTTGTCCAATGTCTGTAAAGTTGTCTCGGCAAAATGTCCGAACTGAATTTGGGAAGATACAGACTTACAAATAACAGTCACGTTATCATGCAAGATGCGATCAAAAAACTCTCCTCTTCCCAGGTAAACATCACGTTTATGAGATTTTATTTCTTTGTTTTTATTAGTCGCACGAGTCTTGCATAGAAAACAAATACATATGTACAAAAAATTGAATTTTAAAACCAATTTATTTGTTTTAACTTATATTATTATTTCACATTTGTCCACAGTAAATTTTAATAAAGAAAATGAGCCAATGATAGTTTTGTAAATAATATGCACAATGTTTTATATGGATAATTATAGTAATTTTAGGACACATTGCATTTGATTAAACGTATATCTCGCGGAATAGTGGGAATATATGTTCTTAATCACTAATGCCCGAGCCAACATCGGATGCGTTGATAATTGCATTCTTTCAGTTCTTTTTAGGAAATATGTTGCAATATGACAAATTAATATTAACAACTTACAGGATTTCATCTTAAGAGGGCAAGAGATCTCTGCACTCATCGATTGGTTTACAAAGTACAAATCAAAAAGGAGAAATTGAAGGGTAGACATTCCGAAAATAGATTCTCTAATTCCAAACAAACTAACGATCCACCATTAAAACATATATATCATACCCACCATTAAATCTTATACATCGTACCCACAATTATTTCAATGCAACGTACCCACCAATATTCCAATGCATCGTACCCATCATTATTCCAATGCATCGTACCCACCATTATTCCAATGCATCGTACCCACCATTATTCCAATGCATCGTATCCACCATTATTCCAATGCATCGTATCCACCATTATTCCAATGCATCGTATCCACCATTATTTCCAATGCATCGTACCCACCATTATTCCAATGCATCGTAACCACCATTATTCTAATGTATCGTACCCACCATTATTCCAATACATTGTACCCACCATTATCCCAATGTCTCGTACCCACCATTATTCCAATGCATTGTACCCACCATTATTCCAATGCACCCATCATTATTCCAATGCATCGTACCCACCATTATTCCAATGCATCGCACCCACCATTATTACAAAGTATCGCACGCACCTTTATTCCAATGCATCGTGCCCACCATTATTCCAATGCATCGTACCCACAATTATTACAATGCATTATACCCACTATTATTCCAATGCATCGTACCCACCATTATTCCATTGCATCGTACCCACCAATATTCCAATGCATCGCACACACCATTATTCCAATTCATCGTACCCACCATTATTTCAATGTAGTGTATATATCTAGAAGCCCATATTTTGTAATAATTTTATATTTATGCATTTAATGTGCGAATGTTAATAAATATGGTACATGGTATACCGTCTTGTGTTTATATTTGGGGAATGGTTTTGGGCATTTGGAGTAATCGTAGGAAAACTGTTTCGTAGTAAAACTAACCGAACCAAGTATTTTTCCAGTAGTTTTTTAGTTCATACGATTGAGGTTTAACATACGGAAAATCATCAGATCGCCTCGCGCCCAACTTCGGGTTACCGGAGCTATTGAATTGTTTTCTGTCTGATGATATACACGTTTCTTTATTTTGGTAAAACCTATTAATCCGCTGGGTTCAGGCAATGTCCGTAAAGTCAATTACCCAAG
The DNA here is from genome assembly GCA_000149265.1 of Ciona savignyi. Classification (NCBI taxonomy): domain Eukaryota; kingdom Metazoa; phylum Chordata; class Ascidiacea; order Phlebobranchia; family Cionidae; genus Ciona; species Ciona savignyi. The sequence goes on along the minus strand of CH002035.1, from coordinate 347,305 downwards.
GACACAATCGACCAGATAGCGATCAGTTTCGCATCTACAAACATTCGATTGTAAGGCGACGCACTTAACCTTTAGACCAACCGGTCGGACCATTGCGCAGTGTAGTTTCAATTCAGTAAAAGCTGGGATTTGTACACTTTCCACAACGTATATTTCCTGACACTCAGGAATGATAGATTTGTTCATTATTGGAATGATTGCTTCGCCCGACCACATAACGTTGGTTCTGTAACATGAACGACACTGGTTTTTCCGTATGAAATCTAAACCCAAATAAATTTGTGTGCGATATCCATGGACACGTAAACTTTCATGGAAACAGTTAATCCACCGACAGTAAACAGAATATATGTAGTTGCCAATACTCCCACCGGTTTATCGTTGGCTCCAACAAACCGGATATAGCACGTCTTTGCGTATCAGCGTGATTGTCGAACCAGTATCAACCAAAGTGCTGATTGTAACATCATTCACGAGGATATATGCAAACCGATGTAAATCAATCGGTTTAGTACAACCTACTGTTTCAAGGTTGGCTGGTACTTTAATTCTTCCTACAGAGTTTCGATTATTCTCCACGCCAGCGCTACTTCGATCGTATTGCCTCCTGTGGGTTGTTGCACGTTCAGTAAAGTTTTAACTCATGGCAGAAATACGTAGTTTCCCGTTTTCATTAGGGCAGAATCGCTTAATATGTCCACATTGACCACAATTAAAACACTCACGTTCGACAAAGGTTGAGGCGTATTCTCTTAGTCGATTAATATCGGCTGGTATTGTTGGTTGAATTCTACGAATGCGCTGGCTGAATTCTACGAATGTGCCTTGTAGGCATTCGATGCTCGTTTATATTGCCTGTATCCCTTGTACTAATTCGTTTTGGTGTGCGACATTTCTATCGATCCTTCCGATTTCGATGTAGAGCTAAATGGAGGTGAAATAGGAGCTACCTCCAGTGAATGTGATGTTGTTGCTTGCAAAATTAGCTGCGCAACTTCCCAGAAATCACGGGAAAAATCAATTTTACTAGGGATTGTTTTTGCCAACTCGCGGTGGAATATGCCGTTCGTTAACACCACATATGTAACTTTATTGCGGAGATGTGCTTTCTTATCTATAGAACACGATCACCTAGGTGTTTCACGGTTCATATGAATTGTCGGTTACTCTCGTTTCATAACGCATTTGTTGACGTCTCGTGAACTCCGCTCATAAAGACTTACGTTCTGTGTTTCCACCATTTAAGCACAGAGCACGTTCAATCAAAGTCTTAAATGATAGTTCATTAATACAAGCATATTTTACATTAATTTGCCATTTTAATTCTTCGGGTATTGAGGTAAGGAATAGGTAACGCTTAACCTCGTCAGTTGCTTTCACACGCTCACAATAAGAGTTGAACACCCTGATAAAATCGGCAAGTTCACGGTTGGGGAAAAGTATCGGCTGCAAAATAAATTAAAGGACACAACGAACGGCGATGTTAAAAACTATAAAAACGAGTTCTCGCTGTAAGCTAAACTAAGACAGATTAAGTGATTACATGATCCTGGCAGGATCGCCAATTTGTTACGGCCTTTGCGCCTAAGGGAGTGTGGTCCAAGAACCCTGTTCTAACGGCCAATCGTGAGACCTGTCTGGCTTAATCTACTATAAATAATGCGCCGATTGTCCGGCCGGTTAGTCTAGCGGTTAAGTTCGTCGTCTTTTAATCGAAAGGTTGCAGGTGCGAAACTGGTCGCTAGCTAGTCGGTTGTGTCCTTGAGCAAGGCACTTTACGGACATTGCCTAAACCCAGCAGATTAATGGCTTCTATCAAATTGCAAAAACGTCTTAATCATATACAACACACTGCAATAGCGCTGGTAACCCGACAAAGGTCGCGAGGTGATCAGACAATCGCCCGTGTGTTAACCCCCATGGTTTTCTCATTCGCGGAGATATTGAATATCCTATCCTATACTATAAGGCGATTTGATCAAATGTAAAAGTTTAACACGGCTAAAAGAATAATAAAATCTACGACAACCGTCAGCGGGTATCCGATAGCGGTACACGACCACGATAACACTCAATACACCGTCCAATACTCAATACGCCGTAGAATACTTAATATTCCGTGCAATACTTAATACACCGTACAATACTCAATACACCGTACAATACTCAATACGCCGTGCAATACTCAATACGCCGTACAATACGCAATATTCCGTACAATACTCAATACGCCGTACAATATCCAATATACTCGACAACGATATTCAAAGCTCAAGAAAAGAAAATACTGTGCGCTTGTTGAAATATACAACGAGAACTTTCCCGACACATACGTTTTGGCCGGACAACGGTAAGAGCTCGAAAAATAATTAGTGCCGACAATCGATAAATTGCCTTTGCTCGTAACCCGCCGCGTTTAAGAGAGGATATGCATGCTTATCCCTGTGAATGGGGGGGAAACCAGGAGGGTTAGCACACGGGCAATCGTCAGATCACCTCGGGTTATACCGGAGCTATTGAAGTGTGTTGTATATGGTAGACACGTACGTTCCTTTAATTTGGTAGAACCCATTATTCCACTGGATTCAAGCAATTTTCGTTAACCCTTTGACCACGACGAAACGTTTGCAGTTTTGGCAATTTTAAATGCCTTGCCCAAGAACATAACCGACTATCCTGCGACCAATTTCCAACTGCAACCCTACGTTTGAAAGTTTTCGCACTAAACCACCACTAACCGGTGAATTGGAATTAAAATTATAGGATAGGCGTCCAGAATATGTGTTTACCTATTTAACCACTGGGTTAGAGAAACATCTGGTTAGTACCTTGCCGTATGATACAAACGATTTGTTGCATTTTCTCATGGTTTCATTTTGACATTGCTTTAAACCAATTTTTCAATGCATGGTTCATTTCAATACATCTTGTGTTAAAGGTCGGTATCAGGCACGACCGTATATCTCCCTCCTTGATTTCTTTTTTACATCACATTAATAGCGTTTATTCCCGAATGTTTGAAATTTCTTCCTCTCTCTATATGATCTTCCGCAGAAAATCATCTCAGCATAGACGGTCCATGCTACAATATCTCTTGTATACAACCACGTTTTTAATCATGAATCGCCCCCATGTTGTTCCACTGAGATTCCCCGACAACTTTTAATACAAACGACGCCACCTTGCGGTTAGACCGTCGGTACAAAGAAACCAATGTTTGGTGCGCCTGAATGGCAATTTATTGGCGGTGATTTTTCTTTTTTTTTATTTAAATATTTTTTAAGCTAGAATGCTTATCGTCGCCGCTTCTTCCCTTTCTTTTCTTTGCGTCCCTTCTTGCGTTTGGACTTTCGTTTAGGTGATTTGCGTGATCGCCTCTTTCCCTTGCGGCCACGTTTCTTGGATCGTCGTCTCTTCCTCTTTATTTTACCTTTCTTGGATTTCTTTCCCTTCTTCTTTTTGCCCTTCTTGGATTTATTTCCCTTTCGCTTCTTTTTGCCTTTCCTGCCCTTCTTGCGGCGACGGCGGCGTTTCTTGGCGTTCAAGCCACGCCCTTTCCCAGTCAACTAACCGCCCTTATTTCCATAGATATGACCAGATTTGTTCATTTGCTTTAAACCCTAACGACTGATTTGCCACGTTTCATATGAATCAACATGGCAAACTTCTAACACAGAATCGGTTCACCGAGCTATAACTTACACAGTGATAGCAACTTCAAAGAACACATGCAGGGCATATTAAAACATGGCAAACAGAACCAGGTGCTCGTGATTGCTTCATCTAAACCGTATGGTATTGTGGGATGAGGGAAATATACTGAAACATAACTTGTGCTGAAAGTGCGACGGGCCACAGGGAATAATTATCATCATCAGATCTTTTCGGCAAGATAAACACGTTTTCACACAATAAATTGAGGTGATATCTTTAATTTTGTCGGAAATTACTACGGATGTGTGCACATCGACACATAATTAGCTAACATTTTCTGCCTAAACTCAGATTAAAGCTTAATGGTAATCATTTTTAGTAACCGCTGTTTTATTAATTGGTGCCCCGCGGTCATAAGATCTTCTGATTGCTTTGTTTAAACAAAGCGTCTTGTTTGTGGTTTAGTTTAAAAGACAGTATTTTACAAAAGTGTATTATTTAAATAAACATTATTTCAAAATTAACGATATCAAAAGTTCATAACTATTATCTACTGAACTGTTTAAGCTTTGTATAAATCATCGATGGACTATACTTGTAATGGTTTTAAAAGTTGGGCTAATTTATATACGTTGAAATAATAAACTTTATTACGTTATGGATTTTATATTGTAACGGATTTTCCGTGTTTATTATCAATATGTAGTCAATTTATCAATGTTAAACCTACAAATTTCCCTGCAATTTTATGTAAATAAGCCGCACCAGTTCCGAAATATCAACTGCTAGAGCTATAACTCTGCAAGAAGATTTACTATTTGTAAATTTTTGTTTCGTATTTTTATGTTGTATATATTTGGTTTTGTGTTTTTACCTCATATGTTTTGTGTTTTCATACGAAGATTGTATATTAATGTTTGGTTAGGTATATTAAATTTTTTGGGAAATTTCCGAGTACATTGGGTCATTTGAATGTTTTTTGCTGTTCATTTTTCACTTTAATCACTTAGAAATATAAGTAAACATCCCGTTATAAATCGGAAATATCGACAATAAAGCACAAAACATATATAGGCTATCGTATTGGGTTATACTTTCAATCCAACAACGAATATGTATTGACAGGAGCGACAATCTGCTATTTTAATTTACATTTTGGACACCGTGCACGGAACTGCCTTGTGATTGAACTTTTGTCGCACCGTACCAAAAAAACGAATTAGGATTTTTCCTATATTTTTATGTGCCTGTGTGGTACCCTCTTATCAGTTCTTATATGTGTACGACGAAGCGAATCCGCTTAGATTTCTTATCGACACTGGCGCTTTTCTGTCACTCATCCCGGCGTTGGACAACGAACGATCCGTGTATGATTGCCAAACCAGTTTAGTTGCACAAAATACTACAAACATTTCCACATTCGGTGACAAGACATTAGATATGTTAGGTTCTTCGCATCCTCATGGCTTCGCACCATTATTGGCACGTCAAAGCCGCAACGGCTGGCTAGGCTATTTACCTTGGGATCATGCTCGGTTTGTGAGCTGCTTTTAAACGTGATCTTGGTTTGTTCATTGCGAAACACATGTACGGCACGCACTCCGTTTGCTCGGACATTTATTTAAATCGACGGACGTCCAGATTAACCCGGAACGTCCTTAAACGAGCTACGATACCGAATGGACAACCTGCGACCAATTCTAACTCGACCCCTTTTGCGAAAAATAATTTAAAAAATGACAAAGGGAAGTGGTGTAGCGTTCTTTATAGTACCTAGTGTTGCCCTTTTTGGTTTGTTTTATGTTTATTTCGCTTATCCGTTATAACCGACTCGTGTGTCGTTAATTTGTTTGACTTTAAAAATATTTAGTAAATGAAGAGACATAGACGAGGGTGGTGGCGTTTGGGAATAATTGATGGGTCGCTGCAGATATACTACATAATCCCCAAACACACACGGGCAATGTCAAATTAACACGTTTCCAAGGTCGGGTTACCGGAGCTATTGCAGTGTTTGTGTATGATTAAAACGTTCCTTGAATTTGGTGAAACCGCTTTGTTCGATCGCTTCAAACAATGTCCGTTTTGTGCCTTGCCCAAGGACACAACCGGCCAGCTAGCTAACAGTTTTAAAGGTGCAGTCCTTCGTTAAAAAGGCTATAGACAAACGAACCCGCTAGAAATTTTTTCTGTGATTCTGTTCTGCGAAAAATAAACCATTTTTGCACAGCCGATAGTGCATTACATTTGCGACAAGATAGACAGTCGATGTGTGTACACTTTACCAATCCGATATCTTTCTCTGAGTGAGGAAAGTACGTATTCACGACCAGATTGACCAGATTTCACATGGAAGTGATTGACCAATATAATTGTAACTTTCCTGTTTCTTGGGGCGATAAGTTGGGTGTTTAGCCTCATATAACAGGGGTGAGAAATCTCTTCGCCATGAATCTTTACTTGAAACTCGTGCTTTCGTTATTCTTATTAATTGGAACAGAAACGATTTATAATGTAATATCCTTTCCACCGTTACTGATAATAGCATATTTTTGGAAAAAGATAATCTATTACGAAAACCTACGATGTCGCTACGAAGCAGAGACTGTTTTTCTTTGAGGTAAGTGTTTCTTTCTGTTTTATTACAGGGTGACTTTAAAGTATCAAACAGGAAATTATGATACTTTTTCCAACATGAGCATTTTAGAAATGCTGTAGCAGGCCTCTTTTTTCGTCGTCCGTTGTATTTTGTTTGTTTGGCACGTTTATCAACTGTACAATGTCTAAATTTTTATAGCTCTATATTTGTTTGCAACAAAGGTATGAAACGCTTTTGTCTTGTTTTCAAATTACCGCAGCATAATGTTACTGTCGTTCCAACACCGTCTATCGCATCCCGCGGTTTGGAAAATTGTTGGAGTGAAGAAGTCACTCCGTCTGTAAAGCTATGTGGTTTAACGCATCGTTCGGTTTAGAAATTCAACAGCTTTATCAGGTCAAGTTCCTATGTGTTCCACGTTGTTAAGGGTTCTGTTAATTTTTTTATTCCATTTTTGCTATGATGTTTTCTATAATAAATATTTTAAGGTATAACTTTAACTTGTTCCATGAAAACCGCTTCAAAACCCGAAAGATCGTCATAATTTACAGATGAAAGAATTTCAAGTCTTTTGTGGTCTTTTTTGGTTTGGTTTTAAACCATATCGTGTCCGTTTCTGAGTTCCAATATAGTCCTAATGCAATCTCTGTTTGAAGATTGATAGATTTTACGTTAAACACAATAAATTATTCTGTCTGCTTAGACAATAAAGACAATAAAGTTTACCAAAATATTTGTTATGTTAGCCACAGCAAGAATGGTTGAAAAAAATTCTCAAAGCCATACTAGTAATTTGATAAAAAAAATATTTTGATGTATTGATATGAACAAAATACCTTAGTATGTTGGAACAGTTAAGAGAAATAAAGCACTCACAAAGTAAACCTCAGAGCACCTTATCCACAATCGTTACATTACCTCATACTTCTGGGAGTATTTAAGGAGTTTATTTCGTGCCTATTGGAGACACTAGATCGTCCTTACAATGTCCTATTTATTAGCCCAAAGTGACTCCGACAAACCGCAATTCCACAACTTCACGAAAGGTCGGTTTGTTTTTATTGTTGATAATATACAACCACATCCACCTTATGGACAAGGGTCGAAGAATAATTCGGTCATAAGATGAATACGGCAAAATATGAATAATTCTTCACGGCTAGATGCCCCCGATAACTTAATATTACTTGATAAAAGTTATGCTCTTTAAAACTACGTGTTTTACCATCTACCATCTTTCTTTAAATAGGCCTCACTCAACATAAAGGGTAAAAGAGGAGTCAGTGATAACAACACGTGAAGCACATAATCAACAATGACAATTCGTGGGTTTACTATAGGTTATTCGGAACCTTCACCGCCTATTGCTGGATACAGTGGGTGGGAAATCAGTGATGACGACATGAAGTACCTAATTAACAATGACAAACTGCGAAGTTGGTGCAGAACCAATTGTGACAATACCTTAAGATGGTGTATGACCAATTAAATTAATCACTATGCACAGCGGGATCTGACATACTATCGTAGCCATGGTGGCTAAATGATTGATATACCAACAATGAAGTGTTTGAAAGCAGCATGTGCTACATTTCAAGTCTATGTTCTCGTTTAGTTGTAAAGTTATTCTAATAATGCTTTCTGACACAAAGGTGATGGTTGTGCATTTCCCGCTAATTTGTTGAGAAAAACTAGTTTTGTTTGAGAAAAACTACCCAAGCATCAATTTTAATTTGTTAAAAAATGTAAAAGGCTTCCTGTTGCATGATTTCAAGTGACACCCCCGTTATGTGAAACCAGTTTCTATTGAATAGATACGGAAAATACTCTCCTACATGAATTCCCGCCATTTTAGTGCCAAAGCGTCTAAGCAATTCGAGTTAGCAAGATTTATTTGAAAATAACTCGATGATTTTTATATTGGACTCATAATTTGCTCATCGGTGTTCATGGTATTCCCCCTTTTCATATATATTTGTGGGACAGGTGTGAAGGTCAATGTTTGGCATGAGACACTGCGTCACACAGAAAGATGAACACTGACTGTTCAATTACAATCTTGATTTAATGCGTATGACCAGTTAAGGTAAACATAATATAAAATATAATATTTCTGTTTTTTTAATGTGAACGGTAAAGTATTAGAAAGTAATAACCCGCCAAATTATGATATTGGCTTGCAATTACATAATAGACCTCTTAAAATATTATTTAAATTAGTAGAACCACTAATCTGGCGATCTCTTAGCTTGTCTAATGTAACAACCGACTTTTTATTCTTTTTTGGGGCCACGGACGCAACTGGGATTGTCACGTCACGTTTTTAGGCAACTGGTTTGCAAAGTTTTTGGATAAAGAGAGATGTATATTATGGTTGTAACTAATAATGCGCAAGCAATATTCCAAGCTCGAATGCCGAAAATCCCCCGGAAATGGAATAAACCTCACCCATTAATAAATACCAACTTATTACGCATACGACTGAGATGGAAACACGAAACTAGAAGTAAATATAAAATTCAAATTCGAAAAAAATGCTTATCCCCCAAAACTATAACTATTTTCCGGGAAATCCCCATTTACTAAATTCCACTGAAACTAGTTATGTGAAATCTTCTGCTAGTTTTAACTACTATGGTTAATTCTACAGTAGAAGTTTCTAGTTATATTTCGTCAGGAATTCCCGTTAGTGTAACTGCCGTTTTGGGAATATTCACCGATACTTTAAAGAAATGCCGATAGTTTAAAGAAATCCTTAAAGATTATTCACTTTATATTGTAAGGAAAATTGTAGGTGGATTAAATAGAGAGTGTCAATCACGTGTTTTACCACCACTATTTGTAAAACACATGTTGTATGCCATATATTCATGCTACTGCTACAGGGTCCCTAACCACATTTTGTATCTTATACACTGAGTATGTAGTATTTGTTTCTGCAAGCATAAACGCATGGGTCCCAAAGTTATTAAACCAAACTTCTTCTCCAGGTGTAGGTAAAAAAAGAACAATCGTGTTAGATTTACGAAGGATTCATTACAAATGTTTTAAATTAAAGCTTTTTCTTCAAGTGCTGTATTGAAATGAAGTTAAATTCCTAAAACAGCCCGATTTAGTTTTTGATGGCTTCGAGGAATTTCCCATGGGCTTAGTACATAAGTTTCTGTTTTTACATATGTGGGTCATGTTATCTAACAATTCTTAAAGTTTTAATCCAATTTGACGAATCCTTGTTAAGGATCTAAGTGCAATGCTGCATGCTCGTACACACCAATCCAGACGAACACGTGTCGGGCGCGTTATACATAGACCCCCAAACTTTTTCATGTATGAAACAAACCTTTAGGAAGTAAGTTTCCAAGTTACCCTGAATCTGACCCTATACCTACACCTACGCGAGTATTCGTTTTTGTCACCAAACTCCTAGTTTTTTTTTTGTATTAATAACGCGACATAGTACATGGGCACAGATTACATAATACATTGGCATATTAATTTGAGCGAACACATTTGCATTATTACATTATTTATAACCGGTTAGGCTACTTAGAGTATTGCCATATCTATTGTTGTAAAAAAAAGAATTCAAAAGGAAAGGAGTTGAGGGTTTTTTAATACGAGATGTATCTCGTAGGTTAAATCGTTGTTTAATTAATTCTTTTCCCGTTTGATTACGTTGTCTTTTCACAAATTTTTTTATTTATTTTTCGTATTAAACTAGTAGCGTTTTTATTTTTATTATTTCGTTTTTTAAAACATTTGCGAGTTTAAGTGAAATGATATTTATTGTGTTATTATATAACATTATCCCTTCGTTCAGAAATATTTTATCTTTACACATCTGGTTATGAAATCGCTCGATATTCTTTTTAACTTTATTTATGGTTCCGCATTCTACTAAGTTATGATTGAAACTATCCGTCGGAAGTTTACAAAACTTACAGTTGATAATTGCTATATTTCCGTTTTGATGAATTTTATTGGCATGCGTTTTAATCCAGTTGCCTAAAAAAACGCTTTATGTGCGATTTTATAACTGATATCTCCATCTATATTATCGAAGAATGGTTTGACTCCTTTGCTTTTTAGCGTGATCTGTTGCCATGGTATTATTATATTGTTGATTTTTATTTCCTTTGTAGTCATTTTTTCTTTTATTAGTATATCGTAGATTGGTCTTAGTTTTGATATTGACCAATCTTAATTTTGTTGGCTATTTATTCTCGCGATTCGTTTAATTTGGAGAAATATGGTTTCCGCTTCGCTGGCGTTGGGACTCATATTGGTATAAAGATTAGGTTTTATTAATTTTATTGTTGAACCTAGGTTGTAGCGTAGCCATTCATGCCATGGTGACGTTACCGGTGTCAGTTTGGTGATCGTAAAAAGTCGAGTAGCTCGTGCTGCCTCCATTTTAAGGTTGTTGTCCGGAACATTTAATTCTCCGCCGCACGTTGGCGCTATTATTTCTTTTTTTTCGCTATTTTTTCTATATTACTTGGGTGCCGTACGGTCGTGTGGCCGAATGGTTAACGCGACCGATACATATACCGACTCTTATACAAAAAACGGTCCTGGTGATGAGCCCATCATGGGTTCGAAGCTTGTCTCGTTGAAAAAAAAATATTACTTGGGTGCCAAATAAATTTAAAAATATATGTAATAATTTGTTTATTTACGGATTTTGGAATTATTATATACTATGCTATATTTAGGACTTGCGGAAAAAGAGAGCGTTTATAATCATAACACTCTCGTTTAATGTTAGTTTCCTGTCTCTATGTTTATAGAATAGGGTTCTAATTACCTGGGTTATTTGTTTTAAGTCGTTTGTGCACGTGGCTGTAAGGCTCACGCGGAGGCCAAGTATGTTTATCTTTTCGCTAATTATATTGTCGCCAAAAGTTAATTTTGCAACTTTAATACGTTGGGCATCGTTGAGGTTATTTGGGTTTTATTTGCGTTAATTTTTTGTCCGGATATTGTTTCGTAGATTTTTAATTCTCTCATTGCTTCATTTAGCGATTCTTTATTTGATAGAAAAAGGGTGATGTCGTCCGCATATTGTTTTGTTTTAATTCTTATAGGACCAAGTTTTATTCCTTTGATTTTTGAAATGTTATTTATTTTCCGTGTATGGGTTTCTGCTCCAAGTAGGACAAGGAGCATACTGCACGAGCACCCCTGGCGGATGCCACATTTTATTGGTATTGGTCGTGTGAGGGCGCCGTTTACTAGTATTTGACCGTTTTTATCGTTATACAGGATTGTTAGTACGGTCGTGTGGCCAAATGGTTAACGCGACCGATACATATATCTAATCCTATGCAAAAACGGTCCGGGTAACGAGTCCACCATGGGTTTGAAACATGGCTCGGTAAAAAAAGTAGTGGATTTTTTAACCAGGTAATAAGTGTCGAGGGAAGGTTAAGTTAAGTAATTAGAGTATGAAGTATTAATTATGACGTAATTACGAATACTACGACGTCATAAAGAAATACCAATTTGTAGAAAATGTTATACTGAACAACTTTGTAATAGTTTATTTTTCCCTAGTCCCACACCCAGCAGTATTTGCAGCAAACGAGGTCAACGCAAACTTACCAAAAATTGCCAAAAACGGTAAAAGTTCCGTCTTAGTGAAAGGGTATAACAGTGGAAGTTTTTCGTTATATTGCGTAAGGGGAAGACCCAAAAGTAAGGCTGACGTTTTGCGAATGTTCGGCACCGGTTATTCTATTACAGCCGACATTTCGAAACTGTTGAAGATTCACTTTATATTGTCAGAAAAATTTTGGTAAATAAAATAAAGAAAGGGACTAAGAAACCTTTAAATCGCAACACGAGAAATTATTTAAAATTTTACATTTATAATTTAGATACCCTATTTAGAATACATGGATATTAAGTTTAATTTGATAACTCGAAACGCGGGGTTTTAACACGGGTAGTTCTCAGGATTTTGATTTCATCAGAAAAAGTTCACCAGTAATTCGCGCTCCCCTAATCGTAGTTCTGACGAGCGCTACGCTCCAGTAAACATAGGTATTCCCCATGACGTCAAATAATATTCAGCCAGTAGTAACTTCAGTGTGACATTGATCGAGACTGGTTAGACGAAGCAAAGTAACTTAGCAGTCGGTGATTTAGGTCCACGTATAATTAACAAATTACGTATGTCTATTCAGCATAAACAAATTTAAATTCCATCATATATCTTTTACTTTAATGTTGATTCAATTACTAATCTTAAGTTTTTAAAATATGTAGGTAGTAACAAAATGTTAATTTTTCCTACGAAGACTATTTAAGGAGTTCAATACTGATATATCGTCAACACCACTCTGACGTACATTGCAGTAATATTTCTATAAAGTGTGTGTGTGTGTGTGTGGAAAGTTCGAATTAGAAAGAATATATTTCGTGATCTTGGAACTTGTACCATTGCAAGGTTTGGGTAAGTTACAATTTTATCCATCCCGAATTAAAAATTATGAAATTCGATCAAAATAAAATGGTGTGGTGTGATTGACCAAGTAGCATTTTAGTTCCTACTTATGTTAACAAAATGTATCTATTTTTACCACATTTATAAATATGAACACAGGCTTATGTATTGTATTTTTAAAAACAATAAATTTTAAAGGAAAACACTCATGTTGTACCCGTTATCCATTCCATGAGATTATTGGAAGATTTAACGGGAAATTTGATTTTGCAACCCGGCCGATTTTTCGTTAATTTTCCGATGTCTGTCCGCAAACATAACCATGCAAACACAACAAAGCTAATTATATCGTTAAAAAATAATCGATGTGATTGTTACACGATTGCTTACGGTATATGGAGAAATACTGGAATCTATTATAACGCTGTTAAATAATAATATCGGAGAACCGTTTCAAAATTCGGTCACAGATGTTTAATTTTCAAGAGTCCACTGGTTACGTATGTTTTATGTGCAAATTTTAAACCAATACAAGGCTCGTCAACACTTCTATGCTTAAGCGAAATGCTTTAAATTAACTAAATGCGTCACAGGTCTAACGTTTACGTTTAAGTTTCACTTGTTAACAAATGACAGGCCATTAAAAATCAGTAACATTATGTAAGCTGTTTGTCATTTAATATAATTAATACATTGTTACATAAAAATTGCATTAAGGTATAACTATTATTTACTTATCTATAGTTCTGACGGGCGCTACAGTCCAGTGTACATAGGTCTGTCTATACAGCTTAATATAGGTAACACATCTGTTCCAATTTTTACGTTTTAACGTTTATATCTGGGTTAATTTTTAATCTGATTTCCCGATGTATTTGTGCAAAACTTACATCGCAAACACATCAAAGGTAAAATCGACTTGAAAATTGTTTTGAATACACTGATAGCTCACGCCATATAATACTTAAATTCAGTATGACGTTGTAAAGCAATAATAGCGAAGAACCACTTTAAAATTCTTTATTATAACAAATAATGTTTGTTTTTTTTTTAATTCGCGCAGGGGTGAAAACCAAAAATACCGGTATCCATTTCGTAATAAAAATCGATTTAGCAGAGTTTAAAAGAAACGGAAACCCGTAAAAAGTGGAGGGTGAAGCTCGTCGTCTCATTGGGTTTTCCTACACAACGTGAAAGGTGTGGAATCTTAATTCTTATTTTTTTTAAACGGTTGGATTGTTTGCGGCAATGCTTTGTATAATTTTGCAGCGCTTACACCCGCCGCCTAACAGCACTTGCGTGTTTCACAGGAATCGAATATAGAAGGTGACTACAAACGCTATTGTTGGAACGAACAATAGATTCTAGAAAAGAGAGCGCGACCACATCTCGAGGTAAGTTAAGCATATCGCCCTGAATACAACTGCATAACTCGTTCCGCTAGCAGTTTGCTGTATTACGTTTTAAATGTTTAGAAAATATAGAAATAATTTGCAAGGAGCTTCGCTAACAAGGTGCCAAAATAAAAACGGCTAATTTATTGCCAATTTCAATATATACTATGCAAATACAAATTAAAAATGCTAAAAAAATATCGTAATTAAATCTTTATGTATGTTCTATTTAAACTGCAAAGTTTGAAATATACCTGAACTTTTATTATAAGCTTGTCTAAACTTTAACAAAATATGAAGCAAATCAATAAAGGATGTATCTTCTTTTATTTGTAAGAAACGCCTACACAATCAAATTTCAATAAAATAGGAAAGTGACCGCATTTTAGGTTCCAATAACCCAGCGGTAGCAAATATTTTCATATGTGAAATTTTAACCAATATCTCAAATTTATTTGCCCTTCAATTATTCTTGATCGGGCTAGACGCGCTAACAAAACGTAGTGCATCGCGCGATGTCTTTGTATTAGTACGTAAGAGGATACTCCCTGCTAAAGCAAGCTATATCTGAATTGCCACCCACACATGTTGTTATTATTAAAAGCCAAATTATTTTACCATTCTAACCAACGTAAACTTAATTTACCAATAGCCTGCCATTCCATATACGGCGGCAGGAAGCCTTAGATTTTAATTCAAACTTGAAGTTCTTTTTTCGTCGATTTCACTGCAATTTTTTATCGTGGTTGATTTTTATCTAATTTCTCGATGTTGGTTTTAAAAACCAATTGTGCAAACACATTAATGGTAAAAAACTTTATGAAAATGAAATCGATACGTGATATCTGACGCTATAGGAAATACGTGGATGTAGGACTTTGTAAATCAATAATAATGGCGTGGAGCTGGTTTAAAAATCTTAACTCAAACGAATGATTTTTGCCTTTTTTACTTCGCACAGTGAGGAAAACCATAAATATCCATTTTGCAATTATCTTTGATTTAGCAGAGTTTGAACGAAACCGAAACCGGAGGAAAGTGGAGGGTGAAGCTCGTCTTATTTTTGTCGTCTCATTGGTGCTTCCTACGCAACGTAAAAGGTGTTTTCCTAATTGTGTTTAAATTGTTTTCTAAAGTTTGCGTCGTTATCACAATATTGTGAATTAGCTTTCATCGCACAAGCGTCGCCTAACTCACGAGTCGCCTAACAACTACTTGTTTTATAGGAATTAAATATCGAAGGTGACTACAAACGCTATTGTTGGGTCGAACAACAAACAACAAGAGCTGGAATTAAACCGAATCACATATCAAGGTAAGTAAAAAATAAAACCTGTTTTAAACGTAGTCTGACGAGCGCTACGGTACAGTAAACATATGTATTCCATTGGAAGCCCAATGACATTCATCCAGTGGTTGCGTCAGTGCGACATTTCTTGAAACTGATTGCACAAATACAATCGTTTTAACTGTTTTCCACCTCCGTGATAGTTTAAAAATGTCCATCTTTATATGTTTTTAAAACATTCCTTTTAACCAAACAAAACAAATACACTAACTAATATGCAACACACTTTTCTAGCACCCGGTAATCCTTCCGCCGCATTAATCGTCGATTTCACCAGGATTTGGTTTTATATACCTCTCGATTTTACTGATCTTTCACGATGTCTAACTGCAAACATACAATTACATCAATACATTTAAAACAAAAAGTAGGGTAAAATAAGTATATCACTTTTTTCCGCTATAACAGTTTGCTAAATTAAGTTTCAAAATTAAAAAAAAAATTGTGTCAAGGAAGGAGTTTAGGTAACATGGGCAAAAGGTAAAATTTAATCCTTTTTGTCGCTTTTTGAGTGGGAAGAAGGTGTCTAAACAGACTTCACCTAATACTTCATATATCCTATGCAAGTATAAATTGAAAATGCTACAAACAATTATCATAATGCAACAATCATGACGTATAATTGATTTAAATTGTAAAAAATTGTTGCCATTTACTTAAATTTTTATTCTAAACTTTTTTAAATTTTTACAAATTATTTCGAAAATCGGAAAGAATTTTTACCTACTGTAATTTGTAAGACACTTTTTTTAATAATACAAGCATTTCGCATTAAAAAAATAAACTTGACAGAAAATATAGATCCAATTATTCTCACTGGTTTCAAGAGCGAATGATTTAACCTATGCCTGGGACGTCACTAGAACCATTGTCGTTTGAGTTACGCACGCTAACAACCCGTGTCCGTGTCTTCGCGCGATGTCCATGGATTAGTGACGTATAGGGTTACTTTCTGTTAAGGAAAATAAACCTGAATTGCGTCTCACACATGTTAATAATATTTATTTTCATCAATGTCAGCCGATCACATTTACTTTCTATAAAATTTATAACACGGGGATAAAAATGAATAAATATCCTTATATCCCAACAAAAGAGACAGCGCAATACTGTGCAATTCTGCATTGTTGTTGTGATGGAAAACACAGTTATTACTACTGTGGAAAAAAACAACCTGTTATTCGTTCTAGGGGGACCCTTTATTCTTGTTCTGCAGTACTAACATTGGATCCACAATTTTACCCAGCGAAACATTTACACAAGTATTATGACTAAGGGGGTACCATCCGTCATATCGAAAGAGTGTAGGGTTTAATTGATGTTGGTTGTACGTCATTTTTAACATAACGCTATGTCCTCTATCTCCAATAAATAGTATGGCTGTTACGGATGAGGTGATAAATATATAGCGTCGACTTTAGTGGGGTTTTAAAAATAATGGTGGTTCACACATGATTTACACTCTCTAGTTATTGATTATTTTAGTATCCAACAGATAAAAGACCGCACAGAGAAAAAAGGGAAACAAAAGAGTATAGCTCAAGAGAAAACCCGCAATCGGCGATAATTAGGAGATTGGGATTCGACTTCGATAGCACAAATGGAGCCGGAACGCCCAGCGGAAGTAAGTCGTGTGATGTTTCCGCCCAACTTTAATTGTTTAATGATCAATGATGATTGCTGTTAATACTAGGAAGGGAATTTGTGTATTTTGATCTCAACCAATGTATGAGAATTCACGCTTTGTTCAAAATACGCAAGAAATTATTCATTAAAAGGGAAAATAAAACACTTGAGTAAAAGAGGCAGCAATTCGCACTAATTTTAATTACGCAACAATACTCTTATTTATATTGTTAACACATAAATGTCCAACTACATATTTATGACACAACAATGATTAATTTTATTGTTTACGCAACAATGGTCTGCACTATTTCTGACGCAAAAATGCACAATAATATATTGACCCTCGGTTAGGCCTACCGCAACTAGTGCAATGTGCAGTGTATGATTAACACGTTTAATTTGGTAGAACAATGCTTACCTACGTAATGATGGCGCAATAAAACGTATTTATATTAATGACCCAACAATGCTCGCTTATATATATTTATGACGTCACAATACTCACTCACATTGAAAAAATAACAGAGGGTATTTATAATATTGAAAAAACAGGATGAACGGGCTTATATACTATATATATATATATATATATATAAATAATTATTAATGATGCAACTATACGCATTTATAATACCAATGACGAAACTATGCCCATTTATATTGTTGAAGAAACAACAATTGATTTTACTACATTTTATTTCTGTTATTTTTCTTTGGAAGTTTTCGCCGATTTTTCTACATTCGAAAGAAATACTTAGTTCAAAAAACCTGATAGCACAAATCATTAATTAAACCGAGAGGGCGACAATTTCTTATCAACCGCCATCATTTGTTAAAAACGTGTTTATTAAATGAACACATGCAACTTGAAATAACTTTCTATGATTTAGATATAGCTAAGTCCATTATTGTTTACCAAGTCCATCCAATATATTTTCTCTTCCATATAACCGAAATTGGAGTGAATATCTTCTATAATCAAGCAAGCGATGTGACTGTCTTTCTTATCACTTCATGCTTTGCTTCATATGATATTGGTGCAGAAATCAGTCATCCATCACCATTAGCTCATCCTTAAATTGGACTAAGTTTAGCAATTGCCACTGACTTTTTTAAGTTCTTCTCATTTAAGACAAATTTTAATTGAAAGTTATTAAACTACTCTTGTAAGTATTTCAGGTTCAAGTGTTATGCTTTATTTACCTTATCATAGGGAATGATAATTGTCGATGGTTGTTGATGGGTGCTTTAAAAGTGACCGTACATACTTTGGGTTTTAAACCAACTATGTACAATTAAACTGTTATTTCCAAGGTAATCGACCAATCCTATGTACAAAACCGATCCATATGATTCTTTAGATCAGTGGTTCTTAAACTTTTTCAGTCGCGCCCCCTTGAGATTTGTGATTCATGCTCACGCCCCACCTACTCAAAAATCAAATTTACGAAAAATAGAGCAATAATTTATTTGCCATTACCCTGCTTAGTGTGAAAAATCGCTATTCGCGAACCGTTTTTTAAAGTTCGCGAATTACAATATTTAACAAAATCGCGAAAATAAAAATTACCGTTACTGATTTCGCGCACTTTTAATAATAAATCATCAACACAATATAATATAACATATTTTGCCTTCAACATAACATATAACAATGGAATTACTATTACATTTATTTACCTGCGGTTTCTTTGCATTATTCACGCATAATAAACATTTCTATCACGACGCAACAATAGCCATTATGCGTTAATATACCACGATTCCTTTATTTATGATTGGCGGAGATGCGACACACCTCTTTATAATAAGGTTATATGGTGTTTTAACAAGTAAGATTACTCGTTTCAAAGGCTTCGTTTCGTCGATATTCGTTCTATCCTACGCGCATTAACTCACGACACGTTTATTGTAGTTTATCATTACTACTTAATAACGGTACTATTGCTTAATGAATTATCTTTCTGGCTTTAAAGATTAGTTTGAGAGGCTCTGAAACCGCATTCCAAGGGAATTTAACATAGCTAAAGCGCGAAAACGAATTTCTCGTATCCCACGCATTTCGCCAATCGTTTCAAAATCGTTAATTCGAACCCTGCAATATGTCATTGTCATGCTCGCGCCCCCCTTGAGAAGCTTATACGCCCCCCAAGGGTGGCGCGCCCCCCAGTTTAAGAAGATGAATACCAGAAATGACGTAATTGTATTTTTGTGACCATAGCAAAATCACATGGCTTGTCAAATCTTGACAATTACAAAATATCACATTTTAGATAACTTGGCAGAAAAAATAAACACCGCCCTGAGTTTAACTGTTTTGGGGTATTTTATTATACACTATTATTGTAGTCTTTGTGGAATAGTGGTTTGTGATGAAGGTATTTCTGCTTTTACATAATGTTCTTGATTGGTAATTTTCGTAGTGTCCCCTATGGCAATGCTATATGGATTTGAACATGAAGATTTCCTACATTTTCATTTTATACGGTCGGGTCCTGGGTGGCACCGGGACCAGGCATTCGTCCATAGACGTCCGTTACTCCAGTGCCCGGAAGCTATCCGCGATATAGCGGTCAAATAAGCCAGCACCAGCCGACCTGTCGAGCTCATCGCTATCGCTACAATGAGCTAAGTTTGCATTTAGACCACATCGCTATCGCTACAATGAGCTAAGTTTGCATTTGATTCTTCGACCAACCTCGGTGAGAAGGAGGACAGTTTTAGTTTAGTTTATTTTTTTGCTCCTTCATTACAATAAAGAAGAATACAACATTTGTTACAAATTAAGGAGACAGGATGAAACGGCAAAACTACAGTAGTTAAAACACGCCAGTGACTAGACACATTGCAAGTTATGGAAAAAAATGACGTGGCCGTTAAACCTTACATTAAAAAAAATAAATTTCAACAAAAACAATTTAAATCAAAATTAATTAATTAAATTTGGTGTGTTATTTAATACTTAAGTAAAGTGTGCAAGCGCGACCCAGTACTGAGGGGGGGAGCCGGCTTTGGGATTAAGTGGAAAAAGAAAAACCCCCTAAAATGAAATTCCACCAGTGGTTAAAAAACCGTTTCAAAACACACTTTATAAAACATTAAATTATAATTGGTGCAAGAACAGTTATTGCACTACATTTATTAAAGAAAGCACTTTAAGTGCAGAACATTACTGCACTAAAAAATATAAATAAACTAATTATGATAGTGATATGTATACAGTATACATAAATATTTGAAATAACACTCCATTAAAGAAAAAAGATAAACAGCAGCAAGCTTCCGTTTTTGTGTGTAATTAATGAATAGTAAGTCCGAAACAGTTTAATGTGAAGTCTCCACAGTAATTGGGTTCCACTGCCAAATCTCATCTTATTGAAGCATCATCGGAGAAAAAGGATTGCAGAAAAAGGATTGCAGCCGGCGGCGAAGAGCAGGTGAATGAGCCGGGGAAGGTGGTAGAGCAATCGTTTCCGCCGATGGAATTTCTTTACAACTGAAACAAGAATTTTCTGGGCAGTATGGGTCTTAAAGACTGCTAACAGAAGATAGGAAAGACAGTGAATAATAAGAGTAAATATAATAGTGCTGGTGAAGTACTAAAAAGATGTGGCATGCAGTCAAGCAATAAATAGGGGCATACTATTAGGGCCGGCTAAAAAAACTAAAAAGAAAACAGCACTACAGACAGACCATCATTAGCAAGTGGTTTTGTCATTAATTGTTTTAAGGTGGTTATTTGCACGTTTTACTAACTGTGGGAAAAAGAAAATACAAAGGCCAGTACAAGGTGATTGAAATCGCAAACAATATTATTTCATAATTATTGGTCACTTGGTCGGCTAGCATTTTTTATTTGTACTTAGCGGTTACCATAATTCGAAACTCTATTTCGGTAATTGATTTTTGATGTAATTTTTCAGTGGCAAAACAAATAAGTTATTAAACAAGTATATACTGCGTACTGAACAAAAGATTGTGTAAAACGGGCTGTGAATATTCAGTAAGTGTATTGCATTATAATTCGCGTTTTTTCAATAATATTCAAATTTATTATTGTTTACAGAAAACGTTACTAAACGGAACAATAAAAGGGGATTCAAAATAAAACGTCCTCGTCAATCCGTCAAGTATCAGTTAATGAAAATTTCTAAGCCAATCAAACAAAGACAGTACACAGGATAATATAGACGTTTGGCAATCTGGCGGCTATAGTGATAATTGGGTGAATAGTAATAAAACACATGAGAGAAACTTCATTCGCAAAAGAACGACGTTAAAAACACAAAGTATTTTAGACATAAATAAATTAAAACAAAAATAAATTTTATTCGAGATACTAAAACCTCATCGCTTTTGCTGCAAGGAGCTACGAGAGCCACATATCTTGTGTTTGATGCCACAGAGCATTATGTTCTCGCTTTGTCAGGGTTTGAGTTCGATTCTTCGACCAACCTCGGTAAGGAGGAGGAGTAGTTTCACTGTAAACCAATTCGATATTACACCTTCATGGGAGACGTTGCCATGGGAGTAAAATTCCAACCCTTTTGGCATTGCTATTAGTTTCATTGGAAACTCAAATCACGATAAGGTGGCAATCTATAGTTGGAAAACACTCTGGTGTGCTGGTTGTCACCATTTGTTGTTGATTTCCAAATATATGCCTCCTTGACACTTAACATCAGCGATTCTGTGATCAAAAAGAAGGGAAGTTTTCTTCCCATTTTTTTTCAAAATTGCAGCAGCCTTTTAGGCGCTATATTCTGAAATGCTAAATTTAAAAATAAAAATGTTTTGGTTTTTAACGTCCAAGGGGAAATTGCCCTAGAACTAGATATATAACCCAAAATTCTAGACGGATGTTGTCTAACAAATGACAAATTTAATAAAAATTTCATTGTTGGGGGCGCGTCCTTGCCTGTCACAAGTAAAGAGCAGGTTTGAGTTTGGGGAGTTAAGGAATTTAAAATATTTTCGTTCGAATTAAAATTTACTGTCGATTTGTGTTATTCTCAAGTGTTTAACTGGTTTAAATGCGTGGTAACATTGTATTACATTCACTTATGTAATGGTATTTTAACAGCTATAAATGTTTTGAACTAAAAAAATCGCAAAATTGCTTAGATTCCCTAGTCTGTCTCATTTCCTTTGATTTTCTCATAATTTGTCATTGCATCCAAAACATTTCTAACTAACACCTTAAAATTAGCAACATGCATTAACATTTCTTTAATTTGATAAAGCGATATTAAGATTGATAGTTTCAGTGAAAGGTTGGTTTCATTTGAGGCGATTTTCTGAGCTAATTTTAAGGTTACTTAAAGTCCATTGTTGTTTTCTAGTATAGTTTGGTACAACTACCACTTAATATGAAATATCGAGTACAAAATCCTATCCAGGTCGAGTTAGCAGCTTGTATGCAAAATTGGCGGCAAAAAAACGAACCAAAACTTTTTTATGGGGGGATTTATCTTGGGCTGTTACTAAGCCACACATTTTCAACATTCCTAAAAATCTGACTAAATAACGTTTTTTGCTCGAAACTTCTCATCAAAATTTTCTTAGCAACTAAAATAATTTCTCTAATTAGTGGATTAAAAATTATTTGGTCGCAAAGTTTCGGCAGACCCATACAAAATTTATATTTAGTTCTTGTATTGAATGTATATAGTTATTCTGGAAACGAAGATTTGTATACGCTACATCCTCAATTTTAAATAAACAAAAATTTACATGTGTTAATTCGATTTTCATGAGTTAATTGTTTAATTGTACTTTGGAATAAAGTATGTATTATCGAACACATTTTACAAACAGTGATTGCGATGATCCATGAGCCCAGTGGTTTGTAAATCTATTTTGCAATCGGTACGATTTATAATTTTTTCAAAATCTACCTTGTGTAAAACACCCCACCTATTTTCTTAATTTCTAGTGGTGTTTAATAACGAAGCATTTTTTAACATAAAGTTTATATATATCATATGATAAAATAATACAATTCTGTTGTTACATAGGGACCTCCCATTGATGTGCTGGGAGGAGACTATCACTACCATAATCTGCCTGTAACAGAAGTGTTGCAAAACCAACAGCAACTTCTACGTTCTCAACAACAACTTCAACAAAACCACGGAACAAAACCAAAGGCAACTCCTACAAAGACTACCAGACCCACAACAGCCTCAACAAAACCCGATACAAGCAGATCAATATCAACAACCACAACAACAACCACAACACACCCCAAGTGTAAACATTCAGCTACTTGGCAAGTATTATTAATAATAATGTATGTAGTTGTGTATCATAAATCACCTTACTTAGTTAACTAAACATGTTTGACACGATGCCGCATGACCAAACTCGTCGAATATTTTTTTAAATGTATTCAATCTAATGCCTCGAACTTAAATCGTAATTCAAGCAAACCTAAGTTTGCTCCAAATTTGCATTGCCATGCTAAATCAAGAGTTGCCTCATAATTAACAAAAATACCATGTACTGAAATAAAATCAAACAAGGATAGCACGGCGGCTACGCTGAAGAATTCAGCACAAGTGTCCACGTTGACTCTTGTACGCTCCTTTCTAATAAATAACATCCTCAACATATCGGGTGATTTAGAGAATTCAGTTTAACTAAAAGACATTGCACAATGAAAAGTAGCAGTTTAGCATTATTGTATTGGCTTCGAAATGTACCAATTGTGCTTCAGAGAGGCTCGGATAAATAAGTTAGCTTTTCTGGTTTTAATAAATGACGATCCTCTTGATATTGTAAGTTTATTACCGAACCAAGAAAAAATAGAGAATTCGTTAAATAAACATTTCACTTGATCCGATTTTCCGTCGAATCACCAGAATTACCAGAGCGAATCGTAACATATGTTCTTGAAGGTACTAAAAAAAAGTTTCTTTCTTCAGAAAAAGATACTACTTACCCCATTAGAAACACATCAATGCAGTTACCCCGGCATTTGTCGTGTGAAAATTTTCCAACGTTGATGAATTTCTTGATGTTCTCTTAAGTCTGCTTTGTTCATAACAACTATAGTAACTATAGCACGCAAAATATTTTAGTTTTTTTAAATGTAAAACCGAGATTGACTGTAACTATATGTGGTGTATTGAAACGTAAGTCAACTTTGTCATGCAGACCTTAAAGAACTTCTTTATTTATGGCAACAATCTTTAAACCAACTATGTTGTATGTTGACCAA
>CH002035.1:292921-306907 GCA_000149265.1 Ciona savignyi | reverse complement strand
AGTAAAATAAATAAATTTTTGACAATTTAATGAAAATATGCTAGATGAAGAGGATGAGTTGACTTCCATTAGGTGCCCAGAATCATATGTCAACACCAACCAATTGTAAATCCTTTTTATTTGAAAAGCACCCAGGCTTAACAATTTTAAGTCTTAATATTAGATCACTGGCCAACCCAAACAACTTTACCAAACTAGAGGCATTAGTTGCATCCCTACAGTTCAAACCAGAAGTAATTGCCATTACAGAAACCTGGATAGTTGAAAATCGTAGCGGTCACTACTCAAATTTACCTGGCTATGTTTTTGTAGGTAATAGCCGATCTAAATCTAGGGGCGGGGGGTAGGAATGTACATTCGTTCTCATTTGAAGTTTCAAATTAAGGACTGTATTTCTATTATGGAGGAGAAAGTTTTTGAATCACTATTTGTAGTTTTTCCCACTTTAACACCACACATGAAAACCCAACCCTGAAATCATCGTTAATCTGCGGTGTTATCAATATGTCTCCAAAACTGGATAAACAATCAAACTCAGCCTTTATGCACAAATTATCAGAATCACTTGAGAAAATTGACAACCGACAACTGTAACTGTATTATAGTTGGGGATTTTAATTATGACCTCCTTAATATTAGTAATAACACTGTCACTGATTTCACTAATACAATGCAGGACTTCTGCTATGAATCAATCATTAACAAACCAACCCGGTTTACAGACTCAGGTGCAACTGCAATTGATCATATTTGGACCACTATTAAACCTCCATTAGTAAAAGCTTGCATTCTAACAGATACATTATCTGACCATTTACCAGTTATACTGGCACTGAGGCCTAATTCAGAAAACAATAGCAAATCTAATGGATCTCAATCTAGCTCGAGATCTTTTCAGTGATGCAAATATAGTCTCATTTAACAACAACCCTACAACATCTTAACACGCGACAATATATTTTGTGAATCAGATCCCAACCTTGCATATTCCAACCTAATTGAGCAATACAATACTAGTGTTTGAAAATAGCTTTCCACTAGTATCCAACAAAGCACCTAAATACCACTTAAAGTGGTTCAATGAAGAAGTAAAGGAATTAAATAAAATTAAACAAAAACTATACAAAAAATATATACTGAAAAGAACAGTCTCTTCCAAATTGGAATGCAATAAAGCTCGAAACTTGTACTATCACAAAATCCAAGCTGCAAAAAATGTCAGTATAGAAAAATGTTTAAGACTAACAGAAATAACATAAAGGCTACATGGAGGACTATAAATGAACTACTCGGGAAATCTAAACTACAAGTTTCGAAGTCATTTGAAATTAATGGACTATCTACCAGCAACCCAATACACATTGCTAACCATTTTAATGATCATTTTTCAAATGTTGCAACTGAGTTGGTAAACCGGATTCCACCATCCACCTCACACCACACAGATTACCTAAAATCCCAATCATCTTCCACCATGTATATATTCCCCACTAGTCCACATGAGATTAAAACAATAATACTGGACTTAAAATCTAAATCCAGCAGCGGCTTAGATCATATCCCCTCAAAGGTTGTAAAATCCACACCAGTCAATATATTACAGGTACTATCTTATATATTTAACCTATCCTTACAATCAGGCAAATTTATAAATGACTTCAAAATTGAAAAAGTTATCCCAGTGTTTAAAAAAGGCAAGCACTCACTGATAAATAACTACCGACCGATTAGTCTACTGCCTTCATTTTCTAAAATAATAGAAAAATTAATGTACAACAGAACCCACTCTTTCTTAAGTCACAATAATGTACTTCATAACAACCAATTTGGATTTAGGAAAGATCATTCAACTAGCCATGCTAGCAATCTCCTGGTTAATATAATATCTGATCATTTGGAAAATAAGAAATCTGTTATTGGTGTTTTTTTAGACCTGTCGAAGGCCTTCGACACCATTGATCATGACATTTTGCTTAACAAAATGTCTCATTATGGCATCCGGGGTGTAGCACTTGATTGGTTCACCAGTTATTTATCAAACCGACAACAAATTGTTGATTTTAATGGAACTCTATCTTCCAACCTGAACCCAGTTAAATTAGGAGTTCCTCAGGGATCCATTCTAGGTCCTTTACTATTCCTTATCTATATCAATGACCTGCCAAATTGCCTAACCCATAGTAAAGCCATTATGTTTGCAGATGACACCACCATTTTTACCCCTGGCCGCAACCAATCCATTACCTGTGATAATGCCAAACAGATTATACATATGGCTTTGCAGCAACAAACTGGTAAGATATCCAGACACGGTAATTTCATCTACGAGGAGAAGGTCGTCCGTTTTTTCTTGCGTGGCTCCTCCTCAAATTTACTGTTCGAGAGTTGGCGGTGTGATCCTAGAGACCTAGATGAAGATGGCATTCAATAATAAACTAACATGTCACAACCAATTTTCATTGATATAATCGGATGCTTGCTGCAACCTTTTGTATTTTTCATTTTCTAGCAACCCTTTTTTTGGCTTTCTATTTATTTATCTATTTATTATTATTTCTTATTTATTTACTTTAACATTTTGTTTGTTTTGTTCTTTTGTTTTGTTATTTATGGTGCACTAATGTAGTGCTCCTTTTTCACACTCCTAAATAAGTAATAAATCAAATGCATTAATGTTATGCAATTTGTGTGTTATAATAACAATATTTAATGTAAATATGCCCCGGTAAGTGTGCTTGAAACTAATAGTGTCATCTGACATTAGTGGAATTTCATTTTAGGGGGTTTTTCTTTTTCCACTCTGGTCCACGCTTTCGGGCCACACCTTCTCCTAAAGCCGACTTCCCCACTGTACTGGACGCGCTTTACCGCACACTCTTCTTCAGGGCTTTATATTGTTTGGTTTTAATTAAATTTGGATCGCTAAATATTGTTCATTTACCTAGGTTTGGCGGCCGCGTCCGCTATATTCATTAATTTATATCCTTTTTTTTACTGACGTGTTCTAACGAGTGTTCGTTTTGCCGTCTTTTCCCGTTCCTGTGTCGTGATTATATTCGTTTGCCATTTTTAAAAACTGGGGCAAAAAATGAATAAACTAAACTAAAACTAAACTAAGGTGATCTGACGATTGTGTGTTAACCTCATTGTTTTTCCCATTCATTGGTATAAACATGATATAATTCATCTATTACTTTATATATATGGTAGAATAGATTTTGTTACATGCCATAATGCAGTATTGAACAAGTAACAGACCAGTAGGCTCATATTGCCAGATCAATTAGAAGCCCTGCGATCATATTCAACATAGAAATACCATGTATCATTAATAATAACAAAATATATCGCAAATTGATAGATAAATCAACTCCCGCTATTTATAACCACTGGCTGATCACGCTGCATGATAAACACAATGCTCAGCACATCAATGCATTGTTTATCACCAAGTCGTTAATTATTTGACATTCCATAATTTTATTTTAAAGTTCATACAAAGGTTGGTAAATGCTTTGTAATTAGCCATAACTACACCGTATACATAACAGACTCGTAGTAAGTTCATGCACCATTGTGATAACAAAACCCAGATAAGTGATAACAAATGGAGTTTGGTCACAGGGAACCTGGTGTGGTGATTTAGAGATGAGGGATATAGCTGGATATTTGCAACCGCACATGGAAGCTCTGGATGAACTTCGGTTAGATGCATACGGACGGCTGATCGTAGGTTTGAGCCAAGCTATCAATGAGCGACAGAACAAGGTAAATATACCAACTTTATGTTGACGTGTAAAACATGACCATTTGATTTTAGTTGCTTGATTCCCGTTGGAAAACCTCAATGTCTGCTGTGCAAAGTATTAAAAGTGACATATCCAGTATTTGTAGCACGTTTTCTTCTGAGTACTAACCGAATAAAATATAAAGACAAAATTATTAAACAAGTTTATCACAGGTTTCGGTTGTTGTAAAAAATAGTAAAAACCCACAGTTTAATATTTTTTACTTTTGATGTGCTTTTTTGACTATCATTTTTTGATTTTTTATTCTTTTCAGCCTATATATTGGTTGTATTGTTATATAATGGTTTATACCTATTTTTAAGTTATATATTGGTTGGTTACTACAAACTGTGGTTTGCCCTTTGTAAACTCTTTATGTAAATCAATATCTTGTTACCCATGCTCCCAGCAGATTGATTCATTTCCAATTGATATAGATCCATTGTAGGTATGGGAGAGTGAAAGAATAAACGCGAATCTTTCATCCAACTGAGCTAACCAACTTCACAACTTCGTTGAATCTTTATGTTACAACCAAGTTTAATTTTATTTCAGATGGTCTTGCATATAATGCTATCTTATCTCGATGAAAATGGAGCGAAGGCTTTGGGTGATTGTTTGCGCAACATCAGCAAATTACATATTGATGAGCGGTGGATGTCCGTACAAAGTCGCATCATCTTACGTGAAGCTGTTCAACAACTTCCCAAACCTCAAGTAAGTCAGCTTAACTTTCTTTATTTTTAGATTAAATATCTTTCAACTGACTTGTTGCTAACAGCCGATTTCTACCGATAGCCATTCGTCGAATATCTCTGTTCACCATCTCTAAGCCAACCATCTAAACAACTGAGCTAAGTTTAATGATGCTAAGAATCAATTCAAATCATTAAGCATTATTTTTACACATTTTTTAAATGGAAATACTTAGTTCGGTCGAATATCCTGGTGATTTATTGCGTCGCGTTTCGGCTGAATGGTGAAAGGTTCAACATTGGTCACTACTTATTTGGTTTTATCTTTTGACCAGGCACATTGCATACATCATGTGAACTCAGTAGATTATTGGGTTCAACCGAACTAAATTAACTTCTCTTGTAAGAATCAAATTCTCACAAACCACTATTGTGCGTTTTTAGATTTTAAGCGTAAAGAAGATTTTCAGAAAATAATAATAAATTGAAATTGATCGCTATCTTAAAAGTTTAAGAAATCTGGTATAGACCACCCACCATTTTATTTTTTTTGTTGTTTCTTAGTTGTTTAAGCTTACAGCAGGCTACCTATGAGATAAATAGTTTCCACATCCTGGCAAACCCACTGTAATTTGTTTAAGATATTTTTACAACAAACTGAAAAATTTATTAAATAATTACACATTAAATTTCAAGCTAATAAAACTACCCCTAATTGTTACATTGAAATATAAATATAAACAGATTGTGTTACGTTAGTTCTGTTCACTGGACAACCAATTCTGTTCAAACCAGAATTGCAGCTTTCCGTCTCGAACACTCTGTATCTTCAACTCTGGGAAGACCACAAATTCCCGGAAAACGGGAGCTCGAATCAAATCGTGACACCATGCTATAACTTACATGTTGATAAACAGTATCTGACAATTATTAATTTTTAATGAAATTTCTACATATTGGTGCACATCTACACATAATTAGATAACATTTCCTTCCTAAAGTCAGTTAACATGGAATTTTGGGTTGCTTTGCGATATTCTGCTGGCTTATTTATAACAATTCATATTCATCCCCATGGTAACACAGCACTGGGTTGGATTTCCACAAATTGTCGCCTAAAATCTATCCATCTTACACGAGGCAGATATAACATAACTTGTTGTAACAATGGTAGCATTATGATAAAGAATTTATATTGAAAAGCTCTTGAAGACCACTAATCGGGGATTGCATATTGGCGCAAATATAAATTTAAATAGGAACATAATTCTTGTGTATTGCAAATACGGTTGTCTATATTTATTAAGTGTGCGGTATATACTGTGTAAATTAGTTCTCTGATTAAGTTTGTACACAACTGCCTCAATCTGCTACATTCTACCACATTTCCAATATATACATATGTTATACAATAATAAAACTCAAAAATTTAAACAACTTTTAAGTTTAAAAATTAATAAAAAACAATTTTATAGATTTGCCAATTTAAATATTCATTTGAATTGGGTGTTTCTATATATATATATGCAATTCTATACAAGGTATTTCTGCTTTGTAACTTGAACATATTTCCTCAGGACTTGGTTTTAGTTATTTATGATGCATGGGACCCAAAGAACTATAATGGTGAATGGGGTGAACAGAACTGTGCTCAATATGTGAAGACTTGGGCAGTGTATGGATATGATAAAGCTGATGATCTGAAACAACTTCTTCAACTTGAACCTGGGAAGGTGGGATAAAATGTGGCTTTCAATATGTCATGTATTATTTCACGAATTAGTTTGTTGTATGGTTGGTTTATATGTAAGTATTATCCATTGAATTAAAATATTATATTTTCATAATTCACATTTAAAGTGAATAGAATTAATACATTGTTTTGTGTGGATATATATTGTTTAACTTTACTCAAATTCAAATGATGCTTCACATGATAAATATCAAATTATTCTCAAATTTTAATTTCAGATCACGAGATTATTGTTGCAAGCATGGGACGGAACAGTAAGTACAACTGTGTTTGATTTGTAAATTATAACAAAGACGTTTACCAACCTGGTGGAGAGATTGCACTTATTTCTAAATCTCCCAATTTATCCCGATTAATCTCATATTGTCTCATGTGATATATTCAACTCATAATGAAAAGAATTTTCTTTGATTATTATATTTCATGTTATACTTCACATATGTGATAGTATAGCTTTTATTACATGCCATAATGCAGTATTGAACAAGTAACAGACCAGTAGGCTCATATTGCGAGGTCAATTTGAAGTCTAGCGATCATATTCCACCATGTACTTTTACATAGGCGTCAGAAAATACAGAAAAATTGCACAAGTGTGCTGCTTTGTTTTTGCTATATATTTACGGCTTCCATTGTGTAAACATCTTTTAGGGGAAAATAATATTTTTATTTTGTCTATATATTCGAAGAACCTTTGAATCTAAAACTTTATTACAAATATATAGTTTTTAAAATCTCTTAAAGCGAATTTATTGGGTGCTGCAGCGCACACACACAGAGAAAACGACTTTATAGTGTATGGGACTAATAATAAGATAATGTTGTTGTTATGCTATGATACAAGTTGTATTTCTCTTTTCAAGGTGCAAGTTGGACCAGGGCCAAACAATCCTTACATACACGCTTAGCCGAAAGTTGCTTATAAATAAAGTCAAAGAAAACGGATATTTTTGATATTATAAGCACCCCATATGGTTGGATTGGGGTGCACGAGATACCCCAGGCACCCCTATTCTGACGCCCATCACCATTAATATAGTACCGACCCGCTATTTATAACCACTGGCTGATCACGCTGCATGATAAACACAATGGTCAGCACATCAATGCATTGTTTATCACCAAGTCGTTAATTATTTGATATTCCATAATTTTAGTTTAAAGTTTATACAAAGGTTGGTAAAAGCTTTGTAATTAGCCATAACTACATCATATACGCAACAGACTCGTAGTAAGTTCATGTACCATTGTGATAACAAAACCCAGATAAGTGATAACAAATGGAGTTTGGTCACAGGGAACCTGGTATGGTGATTTAGAGATGAGGGAAATAGCTGGATATTTGCAACCGCACATGGAAGCTCTGGATGAACTTCGGTTAGATGCATACGGAGAGCTGATCGTAGATTTGAGCCAAGCTATCAATGATCGTCAGAACAAGGTAAATATATCAAACTAATATTAACGTGTAAAACACCGAGTCATTATAGAAGATTTGTAGTTTACCACATGACTCAGTTTATTGTTAAATGTTTAAGTTTGGTTTATTCGTTTTTTTCCCCAGTATTTAAAAATGGCAATCGAATAAAATAACGACACGGGGACAGGAAAAGAAGGCAAAACGAACAGTCATTAAAGGGAAAAAAGATATAATTTAATAAATATATCGGACGCGGGCCGCCAAACCTAGGAAAAAGAACAATATTAAGCGATCCAAAATTTAATTAAAACCAAACCAATATAAAACCCTGAAGAAAAGTGTGCGGTAAAGCGCGACCAGTACTGAGGGGGAGCCGGCTTTAGGAGAAGGTGTGGCCCGAAAGCGTGGATCCACAAAGTGGAAAAAGAAAAACCCCCCTAAAATGAAATTCCACTAATGTCAGATGACACTATTAGTTTCAAGCACACTTACCGGGGCATATTTACATTAAATATTGTTATTATAACACACAAATTGGATAACACTAATGCATTTGATTTAATACTTATTTAAGAGTGTGAAAAGGGACACTACAATAGTGCACCATAAATAACAAAAAAGAACGAAACAAAACAAAATGTTAAAATAAATTAATAATTATTAAATAGATAAATAGAATTAGTGAGCCAAAGAAGGATGGCTTGCAAATGAAAAATACTAAAGATTGCAGCAAGGATTCGATTATATTAAAGCTGATTGGTTGTGACATGTTAGTTTATTAGGGAGTAAATGAAATTTTTAACTTGCAAATGGGAATTATTGAGTGTTAAAAAAAGTTCTTATTTGATGTAAATATTAGAGAAACTAGGGAAGCGGATGAGGGTCTTCCGGGAGGTGTTGTTTGACAGCTTTGGTGAACTTTTTAAGCGATTTAATCTCACGAATGATATTCGGTAATTGTTGCCAAAACTTTGGGCCTATTATGTATTTCAGGGATTGTTGGGATAGGGACTTGTTACAAAAAGGAATTAAAAATTGGGAATTGCTTCTTGTTTTCATAGTAGTTTTAGGTTTGCATGAAGGGCAGTGATTAGATGTTATTCAATTATTTTATATTCATAACATAAGTGATAAAAAAAGCTATATATATATTTGCGTAAAAATACATGTTGTTTTGAAACGATTAATGTGAACAACCATTAACGATTCTGCTTAAACGACCGCGATATTAGATCTGGTAAAGCAAATCAATTCATGCAAAATCCAATTTTCTTAGTGATAATGTTGGTTTCCCATCCACGGGAATACAACATGAATATCTTATCTTAGAATCTTCAGATGTGTATTTACCCCATGAGATATTCTTGTTCTATACAGATGAAACTTGGATTGATTGGTGGTAAACAGCTTCCTGATAAAGTTGTCCAATGTCTGTCAAGTTGCATCGGTAAAATATCGGAACTGAATTTGGGGGATTACGAACTTTCACCAAACAGTCACCTTATCATGCAAGATGCGATCGAACAACTTCCTTCTCCCCAGGTAAGCCTCAGGTTCATGAGATGTTTGTTGTTGTAATTAGTTGTATTACAACTTACCTGCTGTCGATCAACGTTTCAAATAAATAAAAAATGTTTTATTTAAAGTTTCCAAATTAATGAAGTTTTAATAAAAAAAGGTTACTGAAGAATTGGAAATAATGTGTATTGTATTGCAGCATGATTGTAAAATAATGATGATCTTAAAAAATTGAGTTTATCATATAAACGGACGCACATTTTAAATCTGTGTCTAAACTATTGTTGCTCAAGCCACCATTGGTTGCAATGATGATCGCATTCAAACTTTTATTTTGGTGGAAAATATGTGGAAATATGACAAATTGGTAATTTCCTGCAGAATTTTATCTTGAAAGGAGATGAAATCTCTGACCTCCTGAATTGGTATGACAAGTTTAAAAGGAGCAAATTAAAGCGTCGACATTCTTAAAAAATATTCATAATCACCAACAAGACTACCACCCCACACAACATATATGATATAGCAAAACCAATACAGTTTCGACCAATTGTATGGCTGTCTCTGCATTTGGCTACATGATGCCAAACTAATACACGAGATCATTTAGACTTTTGTAACAATATATGACATTTCTCCACTCACCAATATTCCAATGCTTCGTACCCACCATTATTCCAATGCACCGTACCCACTATTTTTCTAATGCATCGTACCCAACATTATTCCAATGTAATATACCCACCATTATTTTAATGCATCATACCCACCATTATTACAATGCATCGTACCCACCAATATTCAAATTTATCGTAACCACCATTATTCCAATGCATCGTACCCACCATTATTCCAATGCATCGTACCCACCATAATTTTAATGCATCGTACCCACCATTATTCCAATGCATTGTACCCACCATTATTCCAATGCATCGTACCCACCATTATTTTAATGCATCATACCCACCATTATTACAATGCATCGTACCCACCAATATTCAAATTTATCGTAACCACCATTATTCCAATGCATTGTACCCACCATTATTCCAATGCATCGTACCCACTATTATTTTAATGCATCGTACCCACCATTATTCCAATGCATCGTACCCACTATTATTTTAATGCATCGTACCCACCATTATTCCAATGCACCGTACCCACCATTATTCCAATGCATCGTACCCACCATTATTCCAATGTATCGTACCCACCATTATTCCAATGCATCGTACCCACCATTATTCCAATGCATCGTACCCACCATTATTCCAATGCATCGTACCCACCATTATTCCAATGCATCGTACCCACCATTATTCCAATGCATCGTTCCTATTGTACCCACCATTATTCCAATGCATCATACCCATTATTATTTCAATGCATCGTACCCATCATTATTCCAATGCATCGTACCCACAATTATTCCAATGTATCATACTCACAATTAATCCAATGTATCGTACCCAAAATTATTCCAATGCATTGTACCCACCATTATTCCAATGCATCGCACCCACCATTATTCCAATGTATCGTACCCACCATTATTCCAATGTATCGTACCCACCATTATTCCAATGCATCGCACCCACCATTATTCCAATGAACGTACCCACCATTATTCCAATGCATCGTTCCTATCGTACCCACCATTATTCTAATGCATCATACCCACCATTATTCCAATGCATCATACCCATTATTATTTCAATGCATCGTACCCACCATTATTTCAATGCATCGTACCCACCATTATTCCAATACATCGTACCCACCATTATTTCAATGCATCGTACCAACCATTATTCCAATGTATCGTACCAACCATTATTCCAATGTATCGTACCAACCATTATTCCAATGCATCGTACCCACCATTATTCCAATGTATCGTACCCACCATTATTCCAATGCATTGTACCCACCATTATACCAATGCATCGTACCCACCATTATTCCAATGTAACGTACCCACCATTATTCCAATGCATCGTACCCACCATTATTCCAATGCTTCGTACCCACCATTGTTCCAATGCATCGTACCCACCATTATTCCAATGTATCGTACCCACCATTATTCCAATGTATCGTACCCACCATTATACCAATGCATCGTACCCATCATTATTCCAATGCATCGTACCCACCAATATTCAAATTTTTCGTAACCACCATTATTCCAGTGCATCGTACCCACCAATATTCCAATGCATTCGTACCAACCATTATTCCAATGTATCGTACCAACCATTATTCCAATGCATCGTACCCACCATTATTCCAATGTATCGTACCCACTATTATTCCAATGCATTGTTCCCACCATTATACCAATGCATCGTACCCACCATTGTTCCAATGCATCGTACCCACCATTATTCCAATGTATCGTACCAACCATTATTCCAATTCATCGTACCCACCATTATTCCAATGTATCGTACCCACCATTATTCCAATGTATCGTACCAACCATTATTCCAATGCATCGTACCCATCAATATTCCAATGTTGTGTGTCTATAAGTCCATAATTGTGATAATTTTATATTAATTAAATTAGCGCATGTAAATAAATATTGTACATGGTATACCATTTTGTATTTATTGGTGAATGGTTTTGGGGATTTAGAGTAATCGTGGGGAAACTTATTTCGTAGTAAAACTAACCGAACCAAGTATAATACACGGAGTAAAAGCTGGGATTTGTACACTTTCTACAACGTATATTTCCTGACATTCAGGAAAAATAAATTTGTTCAATATTGGAATGCTTGCTACGTCCGACATAACGTTGGTTTTGTAACATAAACGACACTGGTTTTTCTGTATGAAATCTAAACCCAAAATAAATTTGTGTGCGATATCTATGGACACGTATACTTTCATGGAAACATTTAATCCACCGACAATGAGCATAATATATATAGTTCCTAGTACTCCCACCCGTTTATCGTTGGCACCAACAAACCGAACATTTCGACACAATTCCGACAGTCCTGTAACCGGCTCTACTTTATCCAGCACGTCTTTGCGTATCAGCGTGATTGTCGAACCAGTATCAACCAAAGCACCGATTGTAACATCATTCACGATGATATTAGCAAACCGACGTTACTTAATCGGTTTAGTACAATCTACTTTTTTAAGCTTAGTTTGGACTTCAATTCTGCTTACGGTGTTTCGATTATTGTCCACTCCAGCGCTCCTTTGTTCGCATTGTTGCCTGTGGGCTGTTTCACGTTCAGTAAAAGTTTATGTTTTGGCAGAAACACGTACCTTCCCGTCTATCCTGTCAGCTTGTCGCTGGACATTAGGGCAGAATCGCCTAATATATCCACATTGACCACAACTAAAACACTCACGTTCGACAAAGGTTGAGCCGTGTTGTCTTGGTCGATCTAATATCGGCTGGTATTGTTCCCTTGCCCCGCGCTCGCCAAATTCTAGGAATGTGCGTTGTAGGCCTTCGATACTCGTTTTTATTGCCTGTATCCATTGAACTAATTCGTTTTGGTGTGCGACACTTTCTATCGATCCTTCCGATTTTCGATGTGGAGCTAAATGCAGGTGAAATAGGCGCTACCTCTAGTGAATGTGATGTTGCAGCTTGCAACATTAGCTGAGCAGCTTCCCAGAAATCACGCCGAAAATCAATTTTACTCGGAATTTTTTTTGCTAACTCACGGTCGCGTATGCCGTTCGTTAACTCCATATACGTCACTACATTACGGAGAGATGTGCTTCCTCATCTAGAGAAAACGCACGATCACCTAGGTGTTTCACGGTGAATACAAAGTGTCGGTAACTTTCATGCGGCATTTGTGACGCCTCATTAGCTCCGCTCGCAAACACTCACGATGAGCATTGCCACCACTCAAGCCTACAGCACGCTCGATCAAAGTCTTATACGGTATATAAATACAAGTATCTTTCGCTTGAATTTGCCATCGCAATTTCTCGAGTATTGAGGTAAGAAATAAGTGACCCTTAACCTCATTGGTTGCTTTCACACTCTCACAATAAGAGTTGAACACCCTGATAAAATCGGCAAGCTTCTCGGTTGGGGGAAGAAGTACCGGCTGCAAAATAAATTAAAGGACACAACGAGACGTCGATTTTAAAAACTATAAAAACGAGTTCTCGCTGTATGGGTAAACTAAGACAGAATAAGCGATTACAGGGTCCTGACAGGATCGCCAATTTGTTACGGCCTTATCGCCTAGATATAGGGTCGTCCCAGAATCCTGTTCTAACAGCCAATCGGGAGACCTGTCTGCCTTAGTCTACTATATATAAATAATACGACATTACGTTTGTCCGGCCAGTTAGTCTAGCGGTTAAGTTCGTCCCTTTTCAATCGAAAGGTTGCAGGTGCGAAACTGGTCGCTAGCAAGATTGTTGTATCCTTGGGCAAGGCACTTTACGGACATTGCCTTAACCCAGCAGATTAATGGCTTTTATCAAATTGCAAAAACGTCTTAATCATATACAACACACTGCAATAGCTCCGGTAACCCGACGATGGGCGCGAGGTGATCTGACGATTGCCCGTGTGTTAACCCCCTTGGTTTTCCCATTCGCGGAGATATTAAATATCCTATCCTATCCTATAGGGCGATTTGATAAAACGTTAAAGATCAACACGGCTAAAACAATAATAAAAACTACGACAACCGTCAGCGGGTATCCGATAAGCGGTACCACATACCACTCAATGCGCCGTACAATACTCAATATACCGTACAATACTCAATACACCGTACAATACTCAAAACACCGTACAATACTCAATACA
>CH002035.1:275870-292744 GCA_000149265.1 Ciona savignyi | reverse complement strand
CTACTCCATACACCGTACAATACTCAATATACCGTCCAATACTCAATACACCGTACAATACTCAATATACCGTCCAATACTCAATACGCCGTACAATACTCAATACACCGTGCAATACTCAATACACAGTACAATACTCAATATACTCAACACCGTTACTCAAAGCTCAAGAAAGGAAAATACGGTGCGCTTGTTGAGAAGTACAACGTGAACTCCACTGACACATTCGTTTTGGCCGGACAACGGTAAGAACTCGAAAAATAATTAGTGCCGACAATCGATAAACCGTGTGTGCGGGTGGAAACGGCGAGAACGCCTGAAGAGGTGCAACTTAAGTACACAGTGACCATAGATAAGTGCAAAGAAAGATGAAATGCAATGTAAAACAAGTGGAACGTCCAAGTAAGTGATACGAATAGTGAAACAATAAAAGGAAAACAACAACATTGAAATTAAAAACTGTTACTCCAACCAATCCATAACACCCCCCAACTATATTCAACCTCCTCCAGGAGGTTACAAATTTCATCGTGGAAATACTCTCCGCCGTGTACGCTTTGGCCGATCTGTATCGTTTTGATAGGTTGTTTGGGTCTTTTGTTGCTACCTGTACTAATTTGTTACTCTCGCAATCCAGACTCCATCACGGAAGGTTCTTTTATTGTTGACCAAATGCAGATACAATGAAACACGCATTTATGATTAAATTATTATATGCGGGCACGACTTAATAAACACTGAACTCGGCTTCTCTGCATGTAAACTGCAGAAGCCACGGTTCTAAACTGTTGGATATTATTCATGTTTGAAAACAAAGAGGCATGGCATTATGTAAGAAATAGGAAGTTCTAGGAAGTGTTTG
This sequence comes from Ciona savignyi, assembly GCA_000149265.1. Classification (NCBI taxonomy): domain Eukaryota; kingdom Metazoa; phylum Chordata; class Ascidiacea; order Phlebobranchia; family Cionidae; genus Ciona; species Ciona savignyi. The sequence goes on along the minus strand of CH002035.1, from coordinate 291,882 downwards.
ACCTTGCGGCCGCGTTAAAGCGGTTTTACAACCGTGTGAAGGGGGAAGTCACATGGAACTAAAGTGAACACGCGGTACATATTGAATAATGACAAAAACATTTGCTACACTCCTTGCCTTCCCCGAAAAACTGTTATGAATTTTGTAAACCATTCATCCAATATGAGGTCTAGAAATCATTGTAGGAAATTCGTGGCGAATATACATACGATAATGGCAAACAAGTCCAACTTGTATCATAGTAGAACATCGAGAACAACTGGAAACGGGGTTTAATTAGGTTGAATTCTTGGAACTTCAGCTTGGGGATATCTTTAAAGTTCGGTCTTTACACTAAAGAGCTTTCAAATGTAGTGGTTGTATATACAGTCCTGCATCCTGTTGGACTACGCGCTCTGTAAGAGCACCAACAGTTACGCCTCGCAAGAGCATTGATGTAGCTCTTGTAGCTAGAGGACGCCATGGTTTCAAAGGCTTATGAAATGTCCCCAGTAAAATAGTTCAGACATACAAACATGGGCTTAGCTTGGCGTGTAGACAATCCAGTAGAACTGTGATCAATGGAAGCACCCTTCTTTCGTCTGACCAGCTGTGAAGTTGTAAGTAGACTCTGTAACTGATTCCAGGGTGCTGTTTTGGGGAGATTAGTTCAATTATGCCGATGCGAATGCTTCTTTTCTTTCAGAACATTAATCTGAGATAGTCCTGCGTGTTCAAACACGTATTGGAGATTCACCACTGTAGCGTTTTGATAGGTTTGTTTGGGTCTTTTGTTGCTACCTGGGTTCTTTTATTGTTGACCAAATGCAGATACAACTAGAGAGTGTCAACCACGTGTTAACCATCACTATTTGTAAAACACATGTTGTATAACCTATATTCATGCTACAGGGTCCCTAACCACAATTTGTATTTTATACACCAAGTATGTAGTTTTTGTTTCTGCAAGCATAAACGCATGGGTCCCATAGTTAACATACCAAACTTCATGTTTAGTTAAATAAAGAACAAACGTCTTAAATTTACGAACATTTCAACAAAAATGTTTTAAATTATAGCTTCTTTTCAAGCGCTGTATAATGAAAGAAAGCTAAATTCCCAAAACAGCCCCGATTTAGTTTTTCATTGTTTCAGGGAATTCCCCTGGGTTTAGTAGATAAGTTTTTACATAAGTAAGTCATGCTATGTAACAATTCTTAAAGTTTTAATCTGATTTGTCGACTTCTTGTTGGAGATGTCGGTGCGATAGGCTATGGCATGCCTGTCACAATCACAATTCAGAAACATATATTTTCGTTTTCATGGGAAATTAACCTATAAGTAAATGTTTTCTTTTTTTTAATTGGAACAGAGTTTCTAATGTTTTAACATTTTACCGAATTTTAATAAAATTAGAGCAGCCGTTCAAGCGCTATTGCCACAAAATCTAATTTATTAGAAAAAAAACATTTTGGTGTTTAACGTCTGAGGGGAATTCTCCAAGATTCATTACCCAAAATTTTGGCTTCTGCATATATAGACCATGTTGTCTTACAAATGTCCAATTTTCATTGCGATTTCATTACTCCTCTTGGTAGATGTCGAGGCGACATGGCATGCTTGTCACAATCATGATTTAAGAACATATCCTATTTTTTGGGTATTTTCCTTGGTAATTTTATTATTTCTTTCAAGTGTTAAATCAATGACTAATGCACTTACAATCCACCAAATCTAATTTAAATTGTAACAGCCGTTCACGCGCTATGCCCAAAAAAGTCTATTTTTTTAGAAAAAATAGCGTTTTGGTTTTTAAGGTCTAAGGGGAATTTCCCTAGATTTATTACCCAAAATTTTGGTTTCTGCATATCTAGACCATGTTCTCTTACAAATGTCAAATTTTTATTGCGATTCCATTACTTCTGTTGGTTGATGTCGGGGCGACATATGAAATTCCAAATAATGTCAGATGACACTATTAGTTTCAAGCACACTTACCGGGGCATATTTACATTAAATATTGTTATTATAACACACAATTTGCATAACATTAATGCATATGATTTATTACTTATTTAGAAGTGTGAAAAGAGAGCACTGCATTAGTGCACTATAAATAACAAAACAAAAGAACAAAACAAAACAAACAAAATGTTAAAGTAAATAAATAAATAGCAACAAGCCAAAAAGAGATGCTAGCAAATAAAAAATACAAAAGGTTGCAGCAAGCATCTGATTATAATAATGAAAATTGGTTGTGACATGTTAGTTTATTATTGACTGCCATCTTCACCTGGAGATCACACCGCCAACTCTTGTACAGTAAATTTGAGGAGAAAGAAGCCATGCAAGAAAAAACGGACGACCTTCTCCTTGTAGATGAAATTATGGCGTCCGAAAATCTGGAACAATAATGTCTTGGCAGTATAGTTGTAAAAAATGCTTTAAGACATTAAAGAATAGAAAAATAGATAGAAATAAAAAAGCGATTAGGGGACAGGGAGTGTGGTGTGCAATCAGATGGTGAACGATATTTTATAAACCAAATACTGCTGAAGTGTTAAGCTTTAAAATACAGAGTTCTGTTAGGGCCGGCAAAAACTTTCTCAGAGAAAAACAAAGCCAAATGTGCCATCGGCTTACCAAGTAACAGAGAAAACTGTAAAAAACATCATTTTAAATAAAACTTGTGTTTGTGTAGACAAATCAATATTGTTAACATGCAAAGAAAGTCAGGACTGTGATTTAATTTGGTGATCATAATTTAAAAATAACAAAATCTGGAAAAAAATTATGCATGTGATTTTATTAGGGAAATGTGAAAAGAAGTCAAAGGAAATGCATGTGTATAAATTTTTCTTCTGTTCTTTATTTTGTTCTCGCATTTTACGTTCATTTGCATTTAAATTCCGGCTTCCTTAAGTTGTGCGATAAGACGCGCACGTTAATTGAGAATCGTCGTTTTTTCTTTCTTTAAATACTCGACCCACTAAGTTCGTTGTTATATTTTCAGTTGTAAGCCAAATGAGTCTTAAGTTTTATAGTATTTGTTAACGGATTTATTAATCGATTTTCTTTCTTTACTTCTTCGCATAGCATTAAATTTATGTAAAAATTAGTTCGGATCAACAACACAGTTCGGTAAGAATGTTTTTTTAATAAGTTTGTTATATGGTGTTTTTTATATTTAAGTCAATTTTTATTTACAGATAACCGCTATTGCTTTACAAATATATAACACTTCGAGGAAGCAAGCGAGTTTGTTTGGCTGTATCCTCGTTACAAGCAGCCTATTCTTATGAAAATTCAATTTTAAAGGCTGCATTTTAACAGAATGCATGTGTAATATATATGCAAAAGGGATAGATTAGGTAAAGCAGTTAATTTGAGTTTACTAGAGCAAGAAGTGCATGGAATGTTAAAATTACAAAGGGGATATATTTATAAAAAAAGTAATAAAAATAATAATAATATGATATTAGTGAAAACTATGGAAGCGGATAAGGGTCTTTCAAGTGGTGTTGTTTGACAGCTTTGGTAAACTTTTAAAGCGATTTTAAATGTTATTGGGTAACTTTTGCCAAAACTTTGGCCTTTTATGTATTTCAGGATTTGTTTGGATAGGGATTTGTTACAAAAAGGAATTAAAAATTGGGAATTGCTTCTTGTTTTCATAGTAGTTTTAGGTTTGTTCGGTATGCAATTAAGGAGAGCAGTGATAATATGCTATTCAATTATTTTATATTCATAACATAAATGGGGGAAAGTGAATTGTTAAGGCATTTGTGCATTATCGATAATATTTGTAATTTTTGCATGTCATGAATTCTAAAAAGTCCATGTTGTCTTATTATAGAAACTGAAGAAAGTTCCAGATCGGGAATGTTTGAGAATGGAAGGCATAGTGGAGGCAGGTTTCACAAAACCATTTGTGATGTAAAGATGTGACATTTTTTTAAATATTTAATTGGTAATTTGGTAGGGTTGATAAGCATTTGCAGTAAAAATTTGAGTTAGAACTGTCACAGTGAAAAAAAATTTGATTAACACGGAATGTCTTGCTGCAGTTTAGACATTTTTTATGGATCCGGTTTGCATAATAAGGAGCTAGGATTTATACTAGGCATAGTGCAAAAATATATGGGACTGAAATTTGCAAATGATTAAATTATTTAGACCTAGCAAGGATAGAAGAAATATCGCTTAATCTATGAATAACTCGCCTTGTGTTTTGATGTACAGTAAATATGACCCCATTGTTGGTCCAAACGCTTCGAAAGCCAAAATCCTCCCTGGCTTTTTCCAAAATTCGGAGCCTCCGCAGGGTCAGTGATTCTGTCATCGACATTCCTGTCCCCTTCAGGTGTTTTTTGGAGTCTTACACATCGTTCCTCACCATCCGTTGGACAAACTTCACGATGATAGGAATGGAGTCCCTTTTCGATGGTAGCACGTGTGCGATGTCGATTGCTGCCTTAGAAATAGTATATGGCAGTTTAAGGCGGTTAAGAATAGAAAGCACATAACTGATGAAGTTTTCGTGGGGTATTCTTTTGCAGCCATGGATGATGAGACAGTTCCTCCTGCCATACTGCTCTAAGTTGTCAAGTCGCTCGTCTGTGTCTCTGACCACAGCCTTTAGATCTTTAAGGGAGGCTTCCAGATCATTCAGTTACTTCCGAATATCCTGGAGTTCTTTTGGATGTAATGAATCTGAAACAGGAACAGGAGGAGCAGTATCTGACCTTGAATTACAATTTAACTTATACTTATCCCGTTTAAATTTGATCTGAGCTAATGCGGTGTCCAATTCCTCCAACTTTTCATAAGTTCAGATACCATTGTGTTCATAGTACTTGCTTGTAAAAGAGTTCGGTTTTAGTTTCAGAGAATAAAGATTAACTAATATGCCCAGTTATTTGGGAAAATCCTTTCCATCTTTGCTCAACTTTATAACAAATTAAAGGTTTAGCGATGTAATACAGATGGCGATAGATATCTATGTTACATTACTAAGTGCCGATAGTAGAATCGAGGACTCAAATTATACAAAAAAATGTCTTAGTAAACATAACACTTGGTTATTTTTACCGTATTATCTAACTTTCTACATGCACTAAAACCAAAAAGTTAAATTATTTTATACGTGTACTTTCCCAATTGTCTGTTAATATGAATAAATATAAATAATTTAACTTTTAAACCATTAGTTTTTAACTAACAATTAATCCATAATTATCCATTAATAAAAATAAATGTAACGCACTTTAGCAGAAATTCCACTTTCATTTTGCCTTGCCTGCATGCACTGTCGCTACTATAGCTATTTAATTCATTAACACTTATTTTCCATGTGTGGTTCGATGCTAGGGCACACGAATTGACCCTTTATACATTTGGTGAAAGCATAAACAAACTTACCCTAGCCCATTCATAGGTATATAAATTTGTACCCAGTTTCCTTATGTTTATATTTTACCGTTGCGCCATCGCAGTCAAACGATAAATAAATTAATCGCGGACCCCCTAGGTTCAAATCCAGTCACCAGTTGATTATTCCCTTAGAATAAACAATTAGCAGATATCGTTTAAACTCACCGAATTAATGTGTTTTCTTAAAAATGAAAGAACATTGTAGTTTCTCTCATCACACTGTAATAGCTCGACAACTGGACAGGCGCGCGAGAACCTGGCGATTCTTTCTTGCAATATTCGCCACCTTTAATAGGTTCGAAACTGAGCTCAAAAAATGACCACCTTTAGATGGCGTATCACCGATGTGACGAGTGGTTTGTATGGTCCTGTGGCCTAATGATTAACGCGACCGATACACATACCAACTACAGTAGAACCCCGCTTACCTGACCACCTATGGGACCGTGATCAAGCGGTCGCGTTAGCGGGGTGGTCGTGTTAGTGAATTTTGATTTGCAGCAAGTTGTCGTCATATGCAGCTTAAACGTCTGCATTTTTACTAATTTTTTACCGAATGCCATTATTTTTATCATATTCTGCAGAATGAATTAATTTTATCTTGTAGGATTTAGTTCTGTCTGCTACATTTTTTGTGTGCGCTCATTTATTCTTATTGTTTTGATCATAAATAAAATTTAACCATGTTATTTTGGTGACAAAAGCAAATTATTTAGCACATGTGGTCACTTAAGCGGGGTCAAATTTAAAGTTTTGGACCAAAATATGGCGGTCCTGGTCTGGAAACCGGGGTGGTCGCGTTATTGAAACTGAATACAATGCATTACCATAGTAAATTATTCGGTACCGCACTAAAGTGGTCTTGATAATGAGGTGGTCGTGTTATCGGGTGGTCTCCAAGCGGGGTTCCACTGTATATATAAAAAAACGGTCTAAGGGACGACCCATCATGGGTTCGAAAGTTAGCCTAGTAAAAAAAGAGTGGTTTGCTGAGTAATAATGGTGGCTATTCCCCAATGATTGTTTGATTGAAAGCAGCAAGCATGTGCTGCGCGCCGGTTTTCTCGATTAGCTGTATAGTTTTGTAATAGTGTAGCAGTGCTTTGTGAAATAAAGGTGTTGATTGCGCATCTGCGAGCTGTTTTGTTGGAATAAATTGATGATATACGAAGGGGTAATATGAGCTCAATTTTTTTAAAAACAATTTTGAAGGGTTTTTAGTTTAGGTTGAAGATCCAAGCTTCAATTTAAAATTGTAAAAAAAAATCTAAAACTTTCTATGTCAGGATTTTAAGTGGCAGCTGTTTTTGTTAGTCCAGTTTGCATTGGAGAGATAGGGAGAATAATTAGTTAAACGCCTCCTAAATGAAAAACTGGCAATTTTTTTTTTGCCAAAATCTCCAAATTTGTAGAAAATTGAGTGTGGATAATTGCTATTAGTCAACTGTTTGTCTAAAATCTCACACTTAATTACTTATGCTAATTAGCAAAGTAATTACTTAGTCATTTTTATTCCGGTAGAGGGTCGTTCGGATATTTTTTCAAAAACTTAACTTTGAATGGCTTTTATAAATACCAGACAATCTTTCGTTACAGTTTGTTAATCCGATTTGTGATATCGGACTGGAAAATGCACTCCTCTTGGTATCCACAGGTGTACCTTGTTTCACATTTTTCAATTTTTGGGCAGGAGTGAAGGCCTAGATGTGTTGTTGAACACTTACGCATACAAAAGATATAAAATCTTACCAATCCTAACCATCCTTGATTGTCACACATTGGTGAAAGAAGTGGAGGCGGACAAAATGTGGTAACACGAGGCTCAACGGTGACACTGGGTGTGACTTTTACTCAAAACAACAATTTTTGTACCATGGTTATGGACTTTAAACCTTTTTATATTACAGTGAAAAAATGCACTAAAACTTGTGGAACATCTAATGTGTACGAAAAGTTTCAGTCATTACCAGTAACACTGTTGCCAAATGAAATCTACAGAATGACCACCCTTTTGTCGAAGGCCTGTATTAGCCGTAGCAGTCAACAGAAACGGTTAAAATTTGGACAGGATTCTCACAGAATGACCTCTACTAGTAAGTTCGAACAGTTTAAACTAAACTGGAACGGTCACCGTTTCCAAGATGGCGTATAACCAATTAAGACCTCTATGCCTTGCTGGATGTGAGGAGTGGTACCCTTCATGAGTCAGCGTTTTTAAACGAGTGTTTTAATGAGTAACAATGGTGGTGATTTCCTAATAAATGTTTGTTTTGTTGAAAGCAACATGTGCTAGGCTGTGCGCCGGTTTTTCTAGTTTAGCTGTAAAGTTTTGTAATCGTAGAGCAGTGCTTTGTGAAATAAAGGTGTTGATTGTGCATCTGCTAGCTGTTTTGTTGGGAAAAAGTTGCCGATGTACGAAGGTGTATGGGCTTAAAATTTGTAAACAAAATTTTGATGGGTTTTAAGATTAGGGGTCAGATCCAAGCTTTAATTTTTTTAAAAAAACCTAAGATTTCCTATGTCTGGATTTTGAGTGACAGCCGTTTTTGTGAGGACAGTTTGCATTGGAGAGATAGGGAGAATAATTAGTTGAACGCCTCCGGCAATAGCTCTGGTAACCCGACAAAGGTCGCGAGGTGATCAGACAATCGCCCGTGTGTTCACCCCCTTGGTTTTCCCATTTGCGGAGATCCTATCCTATAGGGCGATTTGATAAAACTTAAAAGATTAACACGGCTAAAAGAATAATAAAATCTACGACAACCGTCAGCGGGTATCCGATAGCGGTACACGACCACGATATCACTCAATATACCGTGCAATACTCAATACGCCGTACAATACTCAATATACCAGGCATGGGCAACCCCTGGCACACGTGCCCAACTTGGCACGCGAGCTCGTATTTCTGGCACGCTGGTCATTCGCGGTATCGGTAAAGGTCATAAATGCATATTTCGGCAAGTAAAAAAAGACAAGTAACTTATTGTACATAAGCTTATCGTTACGTTTATCAAATTGCGTTAATGTGAGTAAAAATTGATCGTTGAACACACTTTCACCTGCCTAAGGTTTGCTCTATCCGTAATAGTACAGCGCTTGCTTATTTTGCTGTAAAAATAAAATATTAAAAGTCATACTGTAAAACAGCGGTTCTCAATCTGGGGTCCGCGGTCTTTTGGGGACCGCGAGACAATTTTCTCGGACCGCGAAGAACCTTCCAAAAAATTTAAACGACGCTTCTGAAAAAAAAAACGGTGTAAAATTAAGTTTTTACGCAACTTTTCTTTCAATCAACTTAACAAACAATTTGTCATGAAAGCTTACAGGCTACATGGGCATATATGACATCACAAGAAGCTATTTGATGTCACATTAGTGCAATTCAAAAGTACAGAACTCCTATTATAGTAGGAGTAAACATTTAAACAAATTCCAAGGTCAGAGGCGTCTCGTTTTTCCTTAAGCCGTGTATCCGGGTTAATAAATTTTGATTTAGAATTTTAACGTTGCTAAATTTTTCGTTTTACTTCCCTATATTTCGAGGATACCGTGAGTCATTTAAAAAATGCTAGGGACCGTTGCGTATTTTTTTTAAAAGTTTGAGTACCGCTGCTGTAAAAAGTTATTTCGTTTTTTGACCCTACCGAATGTTAGGACCATTAGCTAAGAAACTTTAAACTGATATACGAGATGTATTAAAAGCTTTTCAAACTGATATTTTCTTAGAAATAAAACTTGAACCGTTTGAGAAAGTTTATTGTGAATGTTTTGTTTTTGTTATATTGTGTTTTCACTATTTTGGTAAATTTAAATCATTTTTTTCAAAACAGGCACTTTTAAGAATAAAAAAGAAATATGTTCTTACGAATTGTGAGTTGGCACGCGGAAGGATTTTTCTAGTAATTTTAGCCGATTTTGGCACCCAGGCCGAGAAAGGTTGCCCACCCCTGCAATATACCCTACAATACTCAATACGCCGTACAATACTCAATATACCCTACAATACTCAATACGCCGTACAATACTCAATATACCCTACAATACTCAATACACCGTACAATACTCAATATACTCGACAACGATACTCAAAGCTCAAGAAAGGAAAATACGGTGCGCTTGTTGAAATATACAACGAGAACTTTCCTGACACATTCGTTTTGGCTGGACAACGGTAACAGCTCGAAAAACAATTGGTGCCGACAATCGATAAACCGTGTGTGCGGGTGAAAACTGCTAGAACGCCTGATCGGGTGTAACTTAAAACCTCCATGGTCACAGATAAAAGTGCAAAGTAAAACTAGAGAGTTTCAACCACGTGTTTAACCACCACTATTTGTAAAACACATTCATTTTTGTATGCCATATAGTCATACTACAGGATCCCTAACCTCAAATTGTATTTTATACACCGAGTATGTATCGGTAGTTTGTTTCTGCAAGCATAAACGCATGGGTCCCAGAGTTATCAACCAAACTTATTTTCCATATTTAAATTAAAAAAGAATAATCGTGTTATTTTAACAAAAATTTTACCACAAAAGTTTTAAACTAGAACTTCTTTTCAAGCGCTGTAGTGAAATTTGTCCGGTCCGTTGGTCTAACGGTTAAGTGCGTCGCCATTTAATCAAAAGGTTGCAGGTGCGAAACTGGTCGATAGCTAGTCGGTTGTGTCCTTGGGAGAGGCACTTTACGGACATTCCCTGAACCCAGCAGATTAATGAGTTATACCAAATTGAAGGAACGTGTCTATCATATACAACACACTTCAATAGCTCCGGTAACCCGGCGATGGGCGCGAGGTGATCTGACGATTGCCCGTGTTTTAACCCCCTTGGTTTTCCCATTCACGGGGATAAAAATGAATATCCTATCCTATCCTAAATAAACCTAAATTCGAAAAACAGACATTACTTTTTCATGGCTTCGGGGAATCCCCCAAGAAGTTTCTATATAAGTTTCTGTTTTACATATGTAGGCCATGTTATCTAACAATTATTTAAAGTTTAAATCCGAGGAGTTGGAGATATTCTTGCGATGCGACATGTCTGTCACAATCATGATTCAGGATCATATCTTCGGTTTTATGAAAAATACCCTATGTAAATGTTTGCTCTCTTTTAATTGCCACAGACTAAAGGACTAACTTTTTACCAATCTTGATTAAATTTACAGCAGTCGTTTATGCGCTATGCCCAAAAAAGCTTGTTAGAAAAAAATACCGTTTCGGGGTTGAGTGTCTCAGGGGAATTTCCCTATATTATTCACCCAAAATTTCAGTTTCTCCTTCCGAAAGATGTTGGACGCCATGCCATGTTTGTCAAAATCATGATTTGAGAACAAAATCTTTATTTTAGAGTATTTCCTTGGGTAATATTTTTTATTTTTTCCATTTTTTTAATCAGTGACTAATTCCCTTACATTTTACCAAATCTGATTAAATTTTGAGCAGTTGTTCAAGCACTATGCCCAAAAAAGCTAATATTTTAGACATAAATACCGTTTTGGTTTTTAACGTCCCAGGGGAATTCCCCTAAAATTATCACCCAAAATTTTGGTTTATGCATATCTAGACCAAGTTGTTCAACAAATAACAAAGTTTCATAGAGATTCCATTAACCCTTCTGGTAGATGTCGGGGCGACATGGCATGCCTGTCACAATTATCATTTAACAGCAAAAGTTTAATTTTTAAGGTATTTCCCTAAGTAATTTTTTTATTTCTTTTAAGTGTTAAATCAGTGACTAGTGCACTAAAATTCTACCAAATTTGATCCAAATTCGAGCAGCCGTTCAAGCGCTATGGCCTAAAAAGCTAATTGTTTAGAAAAAAATGACTGTTTTGGTTTTTAACGTCCAAAGGAAATTCCCCTAAATTTATTAACCAAAATTTTGGTTTCTGCATATCTAGGCCATGTTGTCTAAAAAATCGCTAAGTTTCATTGCGATCCCATTATTCCTTCTGGTAGATGTCGGGGCGCCATACCATGCCTGTCAAGCGTTTGACGAAGAAAAAAACGAAAAAAAAACAAAAAAAAACGGACAAAAACAATATGGTGTCCCCATTTTTTCAAATGGGACCCATAACAAGTGGAAACGTCCAAGTAAGTTATACGAATAAGGAAACAATCAAAGAAAAACAACAACATTAAAACAGAAAACTATTACTCCAACCAATCCATACCACCCCCAACTATATTCAACCTCCTTCTGGAGGTTACAAATTTCATTGTGGAAATACTATGGCTTCCGCAGTGTACGCTTTGGCCGATCTGGCCTTTGTTGTAGTGCCAGTCCATTGTCAACGTTGGTGGTTTCTGTGAGTGTGTGCTTGTTTCCTCTTTGTTGTCCGTTCGCTCTTCTCGATCGCATCTCGTTTTCACATCGTGAAATCAATAAGTCACATGTGTTGTATATGATAGACACGATTCTTTAATTTGACAGAACCCATTAATCCGTTGGATTCAAGCAATGTCCGTTAAGTGCCTTGCTTAAGACCTAACCGACTATCTTCCGACCAATTTCGAACTTACGTCTTTTCGGTTGAAAGGTGTCGCACTAAACCACCAGAATAAGCGGTAGTACGAAGTTAAGATCATAGGTGAGGCGTCCAGAATATTTGTTCACCTATTTAACCACTGGGTTAAGGAAACATATGGTTAGGACCTTGACCAATGGGACAAGAAGCGATTTGTTGCATTTTCCCTGTAAAATCAGAAATTCGTGCTTTCACTTTGACATTGCTTTAAACCAATTTGTCAATGCATGGTTCATTTCAATACATCTTGTGTTGAAAGTCGGTATCAAGCACGAGGGTATATCTCCCTCCTTGATTTCTTTGTTACGTCACATTAATAGCTTTTATTCCCGAATGTTTGAAATTTCTTCCTCTCTCTATATGATCTTCCGCAGATAATCATCTCAACATAGACGGTCCATGCTACAATATCTCTTGTATACAACCACGTTTGTAATCATGGATCGCTCCTTATGTTGTTCCACTGAGATCCCTCGACAACTTTTAATACAAACAACGCCACCTTGCGGTTAGACCGTTGGTACAAAGGAACCAATGTTGGGTGCGCCTGAATGGCAATTTATTGGCGGTGATTTTTCGTGATATCTGTCGACGCGTTTTTAAGAGTCGGACACGCATTAGATATTAATGATGTTAACTCAAACGGGTATTGTTATAAAGTACACAAGAAACAGACGGTGATAGTTTACCCACCGAATTAGTAAATAGAATGCGTTCCCAGTTAGACGTGGACAAGAACAGTGCGCTCGAAGAGGGCAAATTATAAGACGTAATATCATCGGTTTTTCACCCGTTTCGGTAACGACCATATTAAGGTTACGAAACGATTTCTGCTTAGATAAGTTAGCTTTGTGTGCTGACCACATGGTTTTGGGTTTGCATCCGTACACTGCGTTCAAATCCCACAGACAGAGCCGATTAACTCGTCCTTGGAGAGGGGACTCGAAAGTCAAACAAACAAACTATCGTATTGGGTTATATAGTAATTCCGACATCCTACATGCATACCACAAGAACAACCGCCCAACCGCGCCGTCCAACCGCTACAGACTCAACACTTTAGACCGCCCACCCAACCACCCTCTTACCCACAGCAATACTATCAACCCAACAACGAATATGTATTGACAGAAGCGACAATCTGCTATTTTAATTTACGTTTTGGACACCGTGCACGAAACTGCCTTGTGATTGGACTTCTGTCGCACAGTACCAAAAAAACGAATTAGGATTTTTCCTATATTTTTATGTGCCTGTGCGGTACCCTCTTATCAGTTCTTATTTGTCCACGACGAAGCGAATCCCCTTAGGTTTCTTATCGACACTGTTGCTGCTCTGTCACTCATCCCGGCGTTGGACAACGAACGATCCGTGTATCATTCCCAAACCACTTTAGTTGCACTAAATACTCCAAACATTTTTACCTTTGGTGACAAGACATTAGATATGTTAGGTTCTTCGCATCCTCATGGCTTCGCACCATTAATGGCACGTCAAAGCCGCAACGGCTGGCAAGGCTATTTACCTTGGGATCATGCTCGGTTTGAGAGCCGCATTCCAACGTAATCTTGGTTTGTTCATTGCGAAACTCATGTACGGCACGCACTCCGTTTGCTCGGACATTTATTTAAACCGACAGACGTCCAGATTAACCCGGAACGTCCTTAAACGAGCTACGATACCGAATGAACAACCTGCGACCAATTCTAACTTGACCACCTTGCGAAACTTTATTTATTATTACCTTACAACTATGGACATGTTCACATGTGTTTGTACGTGTGGACAAAGTCAGGCGATTACAGCAGTGCCAGTAAGACGGACCTTTTCGCGTCATTTACAGTTCCGACAAGTATTTCATCATTGAGTTCGTTACACACACGACTACATCGATCGTCTAAAACCAGCGTTGTTCGATATCACAGAAGTCGCTGACCCCTTATCCAGCATTGAATGCCACGTCAGTCGACATCGACCCAGAGAAGCATCAGTCTCCCGCAAACACGCAGTACACAATTACACACCAATAACACACCAACCCAGACAAACACGTGTCGTACGCGTTATACATAGACCCGCACGCTGTTCCATGTATGAAAAAACCTTTAGTAAACAAGTCTCCAAGTTACCCTGAATCTCACCCTATACCTACACCTACTCGAGTATACGTTTTTGTCATCAAACTCCTAGTTTTTTTTTTGTATTAATAACGCGACAAAGTACATGGGCACAGATTACATAATACATTGGCATTTTAAATTGAGCGAACACAATTGCATTATTACATTATTTATAACCGGTTAGGCGACCTAGAGTATTGCCATATCTATTGTTGTAAAAAAAAAGAATTAAAAAGGAAAGGAGTTGAGTTTTTTTTAATACGTGATGTATCTCGTAGGTTAAATCGTTGTCTTATTAATTCTTCTCCCGTTTGATTACGTTGTCTTTTCACAATTTTTTTTATTTTGGTATTAATGACCCAGAGTATTTTTCGTATGAATACATTATACATTATTATTCCATATGTATTTATTTTTAATATCTAGTAGCGTTTTCATTTTTATTATTTTGGTTTTTAAAATAGTGGCGAGTTTAAGTGCAATGATATTTATTGTGTTATTGTATAACATCATTCCTTCGTTCAGAGATATTTTATCCCTACACATCTGTTATGAATTTGCTCGGTATTTTTATTAATTTTATTTATGATTTTGCATTCTACTAAGATATGATTGATACTATCCGTCGGAAGTTTACAAAACTTACAGTTGGTAATTGCTATATTGCCGTTTTGATGAATTTTATTTGTATGCGTTTTAACCCAGTTGCATAAAAACACGCTTTATGCTCGATTTTATAACTGATGTCTCCATATATATTATCGAAGAATGGTTGTTTGACTCCTTTGCTTTTTAGCGTGATGTGTTGCCATGGTATTATTATATTGTTGACTTTTATTTCCTTTGTAGTCATTTTTTTTATTAGTATATCGTAGATTGGTCTTAGTTTTGATGTTGACCAATCATAATTTTGTTGGCTAATTATTCTTACGATTCGTTTAATTTGGAGAAATATGGTTTCCGCTTCGCTGGCGTTGGGACTCATATTCATATAAAGATTGGGGTTAATGAATTTTATTGTTAAGCCTAGGTTGTATAGCGTAACCATTCATGCCATGGTGACGTTACCGATGTTAGTTTTTTTTTTTTTTTTTTACCGAGCCAAGTTTCGACCCATGATGGGCTCGTCACTAAGACCGTTTTTTGTATAAGAGTTGGTATATGTATCGGTCGCGTTAACCATTTGGCCACACGACCGTACACAAGTTTACTGATCGTAAAAAGTGGAGTAGCTCGTGCTGCCTCTATTTTAAGGTTGATGTCCGGAACATTTAATCCTCCGCTGCACGTTGGCGCTATTGTTACTTTTCTCGCTATTTTTTTACTTGGGTGCCAAATAAATTTAAAAATATATGTATAATTTGTTTATTTACGGATTTTTGAATTATTATATACTATGCTATATTTAGGACTTGCGGAAAAAGAGAGCGTTTATAATCATAACTCTCCCTTTTAATGTTAGTTTCCTGTCTCTATGTTTATAGAATAGGGTTCTAATTACCTGCGTTATTTTGTTTAAGTATTCGTTTGTGCACGTGGCTGTTAGGCTCACGCGAAGGCCAAGTATTTTTATCTTTTCGCTAATTATGTTATCGCCAAAAGTTGATTTTGCAACTTCAATAAGTTGGGCATCGTTGAGATTATTTGGGTTTTATTTGCGTTAATTTTTTGTCCTGATATTGTTTCGTAGGTTTTTAGTTCTCTCATTGCTTCATTTAGCGATTATTTATTTGATAGAAAAAGGGTGAGGTCGTCCGCATATTATTCTGTTTTAATTCTTTTAGGACCAAGTTTTATTCCTTTGATTTTTTAATTGTTATTTATTTTCCGTGTATGGGTTTCTGCTCCAAGTAGGACAAGGAACATTCTGTACGAGCACCCCTGGCGGATGCCAAGTTTTATTGTTATTGGTCGTGTGATGGCGCCGTTTACTAGTATTTGAC
>CH002035.1:258139-272467 GCA_000149265.1 Ciona savignyi | reverse complement strand
CCCAACAATTTTGGTTTCTGCATATCTAGACCATGTTGTCTAACAAATGGCTTAATTTTATTTCGATTCCATTATTCCTTCTGGTAGATGTCGGGGCGCCATGCCATGCCCGTCACAATCATGATTTGAGAACAAAATCTTATTTTTAGGGTATTTTCCTAGGTAAATTTTTTATTTTTTCCAAGTGTTTAATCAGTGTCTAATGCACTTACATTCTACCAAATCTTATTTAAATTGGAGCAGCTGTTTAAGCGCTATGCCACAAAAAGCTAATTTTTTTTATAAAAAATACCGCTTTGGTTTTTAACCTCCCAGGGGAATTCCCCTTGATTTATCACCCAAAATTTTGGTTTCTGCATATCGAGACCATGTGGTCTAACAAATGGCTAAGTTTCATTACGATTCCATTATTCCTTCTGGTAGATGTCGGGGCGCCATGCCATGCATGTCAAACCTTTGACGAAGAAAAAAAAGAAAAAAAAAAAAAAAGAAAAAAAAAAACGGACATTGCGATTTCATTAACCCTTCTGGTAGATGTCGGGGCGACATAGCATGCCTGTCACAATTATCATTTAACAGCAAAAGTTTAATTTTTAGGGTATTTCCCTAGGTAATTTTTTTTATTTCTTTTAAGTGTTAAATCAGTGACTAGTGCACTAACATTCCACCAAATTTGATTCAAATTGGAGCAGCCATTCAAGCGCTATGGCCTAAAAAGCTATTTTTTAGAAAAATATGACCGTTTTGGTTTTTAACGTCCAAGGGGAATTCCCCTAAATTAATTACCCAAAATTTTGGTTTCTGCATATCTAGGCCATGTTGTCTAAAAAATCACCAAGTTTCATTGCGATTCCATTATTCCTTCTGGTAGATGTCGGGGCGCCATAGCATGCTTGTCACAATTATCATTTAACAGCAAAAGTTTAATTTTTAGGGTATTTCCCTAGGTAATTTTTTTATTTCTTTTAAGTGTTAAATCAGTGACTAGTGCACTAACATTCCACCAAATTTGATTCAAATTGGAGCAGCCGTTCAAGTGCTATGGCCTAAAAAGCTAATTTTTTAGAAAAAATGGCCGTTATGGTTTTTAACGTCCAAGGGGAATTCCCCTCAATTTATTACCCAAAATTTCGGTTTCTGCATATCTAGGCCATGTTGTCTAAAAAATCACCAAGTTTCATTGCGATTCCATTATTCCTTCTGGTAGATGTCGGGGCGCCATGCCATGCCTGTCAAGCGTTTGACGAAAAAAAAAGAAAAAAAAAAAGAAAAAAAAAAAGAAAAAAAAAAACGGACAAAAACAATATGTGTCCCATTTTTTCAAATGGGACCCATAACTAATGAAGATTTTATCGACAGTCGAGAGAGCGCGTAGGAAATCGCCGACCGCATCAGGGGTTAAAACCGGCTTACCTGGGCCGTACTAGAAACAATCTAGCACAATTGGCGAGCGGCCTGAAAGGCCCCCCACACAAAAATGCTATTAGTTTGGAAATATTTTTATACATACACATTTAATATGAGTTACAAATAGCGGAAGTAAACTGATCACTAAAACTATAGAAGCAAAATCCAAACATGCCTCAACAACCCAAGAACAAACGTAAACTTTAACGCCAGTCCATACAACTCTTATAAAAATAGCAAGGATAATTAAAAAAGAAGCAAAAAACGGTAAAAAGTACACTAGTGTAAACACGTATGCTACAAACACATGATGTTGTATGATCTCAGATATCGGTTTAGTTTAGTGATACGTAAACAATAAAATAACACTAAGCCTCGAAGAAAAGTGTGCGGTAAAGAGATTTGCGAATATTCGCCGATATGTTGAAACCGTTAAAGATTAATTACTATAGATTGTCAGGAAAATTGTAGGTGAATAAAATAAACCGAGAAAGGGACAAAAGCACCCATCAGGTTTTAAAAATAGTGGTTGTTCACACGTGATTTTTTTAGGCAAATTCCACCTTTTTTTCAAAATATTTTGTCCTTTAGTAGTCGATATTCTTTGTTATTCTATATCTTAGAACTAATGAGAACAATTTAACTTAATATTTAGGTATTTATTTTTATTGTTAATATATCATTCAAAAAGACATGGGTATACAGTATAAAAAAGTAACTCGGAAATGCATAAGTTTCGGCTTGCAAAAACAAAATTTTCACACTTTTTTAAGATATTTCAATTGCAATTATGTAACCACTAAATCTACTTGTTTCTGCATGCAAAACGGCACAGAGCGCACACTTCAAGTGGGGTTTAAAAAAGACTAACCTGAGGTTGACACTCTTCAGCTGTTTATCCTTGTAACGGTTACGCTGGTCGTTATACTATTTGCGTCGACATACTATTAAGCAATAATCTGTATCTTCCCATTTAAATCTGTTCGGTATCTTAAAATGCCACCACATGTAACCTATATGCATTCATGTGTAAGAATGATAATATTCTCCATTTAAATTATATAGTTTAGTTAGTTTAGTTTGTTTATTTTTTGCCCCAATTATTAAAAAATGGCAAACGAATATAATCACGAAACAGGAACGGGAAAAGATGGCAAAACGAACAGTCGTTAAAACACGTCAGTAAAAAAGGATATAAATTTATAAATATAGCGGACGCGGCCTCCAAACCTAGGTGAATGAACAATATTAAGCAATCGAATTTTAATTAAGAACAAACGATTTAGAGCCCTGAAGAAGAGTGTGCGATAAAGCGGGACCAGTACAGTGGGGAGCCGGCTTTAGGAGAAGGTGTGGCCCGAAAGCGGGAACCAGAGTGAAAAAAAGAAAAAAAACCTAAAATGAAATTTCACTAATGTCAGATGACACTATTAGTTACAAGCACACTTACCGGGGCATATTTACACAAAATATGCTCATTATAACACACAAATTGCATACCACTAATGGATATTATTGAATACTTATTTTGAAGTGGGAAAAACGAGCACTACATTAGTGCACCATAATTAACAAAACAAAACAAACAAAATGTTTAAGTAAATAAATAATATATAACTCAATTTTAAGTAAATAAAATAATAAGTTTAAGTAAATAAATAAATAAATAGCAAGCCAAAAAGGGATGCTAGCAAATAAAAAATACAAAAAGGTTGCAGCAAGCATCCGATTATATTAATGAAAATTGGTTGTGACATGTTAGTTTATTATTGACTGCCATCTTCATCTGGAGATCACACCGCTAACCCTTGAACAGTAAATTTGAGGAGAAAGAAGCCACGAAGAGAAAACGGACGACCTTCTCCTTGTAGATGAAATTATGGCGTCCGAAAATCTGGAACAATAATGTCTTAGTAGTATAGTTGTATAAAATGCTTTAAGACATTAAAAAAATAGAAAAATAGATAGAAATAAAAAATAGATTAGGGGGACAGGGTGTTGGTGTGCAATCAGATGGTGAACGACATTTTATAAACCAAAAACTACTGAAGTGATAAGCTTTCTGTTAGGGCCGGCAAAAAATATTTCAGAGAAAAACAAAGCCAAATGTGCCAACTGCTTACCAAGTAACAGATCATAATTTAAAAATAACAAAATCTGGAAAAAAATCATGCATGTGATTTTATTAGGGAAATGTGAAAACAAGTCAAAGGAAATGCATGTGTATAAATTTTTCTTTACTGTTCTTTAATTTGTTCTCTTATTTTACGTTCATTTGCATTTAAATTCCGGCTTCCTTAAGTTGTGCGATAAGACGCGCAAGCTAATTAGCAATCGTCGTTTTTTCCTGTTTTAAATACTCGACCACTAAGTTCGTTGTTATATTTCAGTTGTAAGCCAAATGAGTCTTTAGTTTTATAGTATTTGTTAACGGATTTAACAATCGATTTTTTTTCCTTCTTCGCATAGCATTCCGATATTTATTTATGAAATTTCAAATTTATGTAAAAGTTAGTTCGGATTAACGCACAGTTAGGTAAGAATGTTTTTTTTTTTAATAAGTTTGTTATATTGTGTTTTTCTATATTTAAGTCGATTTTTATTTACAGAAACCCGCTATTGCTTTACAAATATATAACACTTCGAGGAAGCAAGCGAGTGTGTTTGACTGTGCCCTCGTTACAAGCAGTCTATGTTTATGAAAATTCAATTTTGAAGGCTGCATTGTAACAGCATACATGTGTGATATATATGCAAAAAAGGATAGATAAGGTAAAGCAGTTAATTTGAGTTTATTAGAGCAAGAAAAAAATGGAATGTTAAAATTACAAAGGGGATTTATTTATAAAAAAAATTAATAAAAATAAAAATAATAATAATATGATATTAGTGGAAACTAGGGAAGCGGATGGGGTTCTTCCAAGAGGTGTTGTTTGACAGCTTTGGTAAACTTTTTAAGCGATTTTAAATGTTATTGGGTAACTTTTGCCAAAACTTTGGGCCTGTTATGTATTTCAGCGATTGTTTGGATACGGATTTGTTACAAAAACGAATTAAAAATTGGGAATTGCTTCTTGTTTTCATAGTAGTTTTAGGTTTGTTCGGTATGCAATTATGGAGGGCAGGGGGGAGTGTATTGTGATGGCATTTGTGCATTATGGATAATATTTCTAATTTGTGCATGTCATAAATTGTTAAAAGTCCATGTTTTACTGAAGAAACTTCCAGATCAGGAATGTTCGAGAATGGAAGGTATGGTGGATCTTGGCAGGTTTCACAAAACCATTTGTGATGTAAAGATGTGACATTTTTTTTAATATTTAATTGGTAATTTGGTAGTGTTGACCAGCAGTTGCAGTGAAAATTTGAGTTACAACTGTCACAGTGAATAAAATTTTGATTAACACGGATTGTCTTGCTGCAGTTTAGACATTTTTTTATGGATCCGGTTTGCATAATAAGGAGCTAGGATTTATACTAGGCATGGTGCAAAAATAATTGGGACTGAAACTTGCAAATGATTAAATTATTTAGAGCTAGCAAGTATGGAAGAAATATCGCTTAATCTATGAATAACTCGCCTTGTGTTTTGATGTACAGTGATTATGACCCCATTGTTGGTCCAAACGCTTCGAAAGCCAAAATCCTCTCTGGCCTCTTCCACAATTCGGAGCCGCCGCAGGGTCAGTGATTCTGTCATCGACATCCCCGTCCCCTTAGGTATTTCTTAGAGTCGTACACATCGTTCCTCACCATCCGTTGGACAAACTTCACGATGATAGGAGTGGAGTCCATTTTGGATGGCAGCACGTGTGCTATGTCGACTGCTGCGTTGGAAATGGTATTTGGCAGTTTAAGGCGGTTTAGAACAGAAAGCACATAACTTATGAAGTTTTCGTGGGGTATTCTTTTGCAGCCATGGATGATGAGACAGTTCCTCCTGCCATACTGCTGCAAGTTGTCCAGACGCTCATCTGTGTCTCTAACCACTAGATATTTAAGGAAAGCTTTCAGATCATTTAGCGACTTCCGAAAATCCTGGAGTTCTTTGGGATGTGATAAATCTGAAACAAGAACAGAAGGACAGTATCTGACTTATCCTGTTTACTTTTAATTTGTGCTAATACGGTGTCCAACTCCTCCAACTTTTCATAAGTGCACATACCATTGTGTTCATAGTACTTGCTTGTAGAAGAGTTCAATTTCAGTTTCAGAAAATAAAGATTAACTAATATGCCCAGTTATTTGAGAAAATCCTATTCGCTCATTTAACCTTAATTAAAGATAATGAACCTTTAAAATATGAGACATCGAAGTTAAATCGGAAAAGTCACGATGTTGTAAAACAGAAACAGAACAACGGTTAAAACAACACCAACTTTACATCTTTGCCCAACTTTAAAACAAACTAAAGGTTTCGAGATGTGATACCGATGGAGATAAATAACTATGTTACATTACTAAGTGCCGATAGTAAATTCGAGGACTAAAATTATACAAAAAAATGTCTTGGTACACATTACACTTGCTTATTTTTACCGTTTTATCTAACTTTCTACATGCACTAAAACCCAAAAGTTAAATTATTTTATACGTTTACTTTCTTAATTGTCTGTTAATATGAATAAATATAAATAATTCTGAATATATAAAAATTCAACTTTTAAACCATTAGTTTTTAACTTACAATTAATCCATAATTATCCATTAATACTAAAAAAAAGTAACGCACTTTAGCAGAAATTCCACTTTTATTTTGCCTTGCCTGCTTGCACTGTCGCTACTATAGCTATTTAATTAATTAACTTTTATTTTTGGTGTGTGGTTGGATGCTAGGGCACACAAATTGACCCTTTATACATTTGGTTTGCAATTATACTGCTAATTGAAATATAGCCCGATAATAACTATTAAAGTATGGCCTAATAATAGCTATTAAAAATGGCATGCTATACTTACTAACTAGACTCATGACATGCCTTTTAAAGGCTGAGGACTCGAAAGCATAAACAAACTTACCCTGGCCCATTCATCGGTATTTAAATATGTACCCAGTTTCCTTATGTTCTTATTTTACTTCCACCGTTGCGCCAACGCAGTCAAACGATAAATAAATTAATCGCTGACTACCTAGGTTCAAATCAATGTACCAGTTGATTATTCCCATAGAATAAACAGTTAGCAGATATCGTTTAAACTCACCGAATTAATGTGTTTTATTAAATATGAAAGAACATTGCAGTTTCTCTCATCACACCGTAATAGCTCGACAACTGGACAGGCGCGCGAGAACCTGGCGATTCCTTCTTGCAATATCGCCACCTTTAATAGGTTCGAAACTGAGCTCAAAAAATAACCACCTTTAGATGGCGTATCACCGATGTGACGAGTGGTCATTTTTGTTAAACGAGTGGTTTGTATGGTCGTGTGGCCTAATGTTTAACGCGACCGATACATATACCAACTATATATAAAAAACGGCGTAAGGGACGATCCATCATGCGTTCGAAAGTTGGTCCAGTAAAAAAAAGAGTGGTTTGCTCAGTAAGAATGGTGGCTATTCCCCAATGTTTGTTTGGTTGAAAGCAGCATGTGCTAGGCTGCGCGCCGTTGTTCTCGTTTAGCTGTAAAGTTTTGTAATAGTGGAGCAGTGCTTTGTGAATTATTGTCTTGATTGTACGTCTGCGAGCTGTTTTGTTGGTAAAAATTGACGATTTACGAAGGGGTAATGAGCTCAAATTTTTTTTAAATAATTTTGAACGGTTTTTAGTTTAGGTTGAAGATCCAAGCTTAATTTAAAATTGTAAAAAAAATCTAAAACTTTCTATTTCAGGATTTTGAGTGGCAGCTGTTTTTGTTAGTCTTGTTTGCATAGGAGAGATGGGGAGAATAATTAGTTGAATGCCTTCTAAATGAAAAACTGAGCATTTTGATTTTTTTGCCAAAATCTCCAAATTTATAGAAATTTGAGTGTGGATAATTGTTACTAGTCAACTGTTTGTCTAAAATCTCACACTTAATTACTTATTCTAAACAGCAAAATAATTAATTAGCCATTTTTACTCCGGTAGAGGGTCGTTCGGACATTTTGTCCAAAATTTAACTTCGAATGGCTTTTATAAATATCAGACAATCTTTCGATACAGGTTGTTAATCCGATTTGTGATATCGGACTGGAAAATGTACCTCTCTTGGTATACACAGGTGTACCTTTTTTATATTTTTCAATTTCTGGGCAGGAGTGAAGGCCTAGATGTGTTGTTGTACACTTATGCATACAAAAGATATAAAATCTTACCAATCCTAACCATACTTGATTGTCAAACATTGGTGAAAGAAGTGGAGGCGGACAAAATGTGGTCACACGAGGCACAAAGGTGACATTGGGTGTGACTTTTACTCAAAAACAACAATTTGTACCCTCGTTATGGACTTTAAACCTTTCAAATTACAGTTAAAAATGTTCTGAAACTTGTGAAACATCAAGCAGTGAATTTTAATGTGTACGAAGAGTTTCAGTCATCACCAGTGGCACTGTCGCCAAATGAAATCTACAGAATGACCACCCTTCAGTCGAAGGCATGTAATAGCCGTAGCAGTCAACAGAAACGGTTAAAATTTGGACAGGATTCTCACAGAATGACCCTACTAGTAAGTTCGAACAGTTTAAACCAAACTGAAACGGTCACCGTTACCAAGATGGCGTATAACCAATTAAGACCTCAATGAACGGCTGGATGTGACGAGGGGTACCCTCCATGAGTCAGTGTTTTTAAACGAGTGTTTTGCTGTGTAACAATCGTGGTGATTCGTTAATGTGTGTTTGGTTAAAAGAAGCATTTGCTAGGCTGCGCGCCGGTGTTCTCGTTTAGCTGTAAAGTTTTGTAATCGTGGAGCAGTGCTTTGTGAAATAAAGGTGTTGATTGTGCATCTACTAGCTGTTTTGTTGAAAAAAAGTTGCCGATGAACGAAGGGGTATGGGCTCAAAGTTTTTAAACAAAATTTTGTGGAGTTTTGTGTTTAGGGGTCAGATCCAAGCTTTAATTTTAAATTGTTAAAAAATCTAAGACTTCTCATGTCTGGATTTTTAGTGACAGCCGTTTTTGTGAGGTCAGTTTGCATTGGAGAGATAGGGAGAATAATTAGTTAAACGCCTCCTATACTCTTAGTGTAAGACAGGGCAGGCAGGGACAGGCATGAGATAATCATGAAAAGCTCTGAATTGAACATTAGTGAAACGACAGATGAGAAAAGGCTTACAGTCAGCCTGGATATTCTCCAGGTTTATGAGATCACTAAGCATCGTCGTATTTAGATTGATTTTATATATTAATTTTTTTCTGACCCTAAAGGTATCGTTACCAATAGATTCGTCATGCCCAGATGCTCTTATAAGTCTCATATTCAAGATCTTCTAGACTGCCTCACATATTACATTTTAATATAACCAGCCTTTAATAGGATAAGTACGTTGTCAAATAAAGAATTAAAAATAAAATAATCAATTTTCTACCAATTGCTGCTATAAATCTGTTAATAATATCAAATATAAACAAAATCGATTATTAAACGTTTTATAGTGGCTTTTAATTTCGTCAGAACAGATTCTTCTTTCTTTCGCGCTCCCCCAAACGTAATTCTGTCGGCCGCTACGCTCCAATGAACATGGGTATTCCGTTGGAAGCCAAATGACATCATCCAGTGATTAGGTCAGAGTGACATTTCTTGAAACTGATTATATGAATAAAAGTAACTTCGCAAGCGGCGTGCAAGCGGCGTATATTTATACAGCATATTCAAAATAGTTTTAATACAATACAAGCATATATTTTATTATTAGTTTGACAATATTTGTTAAGTGGATTTACAGTTTCTACATTCTTTAGCATAAATCAATATTTTTACCACGATAATAGAAAAATAGTAACATGTTGAATTTTAGTTAAAAAATTTTTAGTTAAAAGAGGCCAAGCGTGAAAATATATCAGAGTTAAATACATATCTCAAAGAAAAATATTGGAGTCCCGAAAAAGAAATTGCAACAACATGGATAAAGCTATATAAGGAAATTCTTCAGTATAAAGTAGCAAAGCAATAATAGCGTAAAACCAGTTTAAAATTCTGAAATAAAATAAAAATTAATATTGACTTATTAACTTAAGACAGTTTTAAAAATCATTAATATCCATTTTGTATTTAATTTTGATCTAGTGGAGTTTAGTCATGCAATAATAACTTAAAAAGGGTTTAAAATTCTTAATTCAAACAAATAATTTTGAACTTTTATACTTCGCACAGTTTTAAAAACTATAAATATTCATTTTGTAATTAACTTCGATTTAGTGGAGTTTAAAAGAAACGGAAACCGGAGAAACGTGGAGGGTGAAGCTCGCCGTCTCTTTGGTGCTTCCTACACAACGTGAAAGGTGTTTTCTTTGTTCTGTCTAGTTTTTTTAATAAGGTTGCGTCGTTATCACAATATTGTGGATTATCGTTCATCGCACAAGCGTCGCCTAACAACTATTTGTTTTAAAGGAATCAAATATCGAAGGTGACTACAAACGCTATTGTTGGGACGAACAATAGATTTTAGAGGAGAAATAGCAACAAGAGATAAAATTAAGCCGAACCACATCTCTAGGTAAGTTAAGCGATTTTCGCTGACCCGGACGTGTGAAATAATCATTTTGTCAAACTATTAATCTCCTTGCTACGTCCATGCTAGTTTAAATATTACTTATCAATACAGAATGGTCACTGACATTTTAATAACAGTATTTAACTGTCATTTCAGTTTTTGATTATTTACTACTCTGTTGTTAATGGGAGACAATGTGTCGAAATGATCATCTTTATATTTTTTTTAAATAATTACTTTTTGTAAAAACACAAAAAATACAACAGAATATTGTATAACACTTGCCTGGCACCTGATAACCTTTACTCCGCGTTATTCGTCGATTTCACCGGGGATTTTGTTTCTGTCTCCGCTCGATTCAACTTAATTTTTCGATGTCTAACAGAAAACGTGGAATTATATTAAAGTTAAATACATAACTCAGAGAAAAAATTGGAGTCCCAAAATGGAATTGTCACATGATGACTGAAGCCATATTAGAAAATACTTGAAATTAGTAAAACGTATTAATGCAATAAAAGCGTATAACGGGTTTAAAATTCTTAATTCAAACAAATGATATTAGACTTTTATACTTCGCACAGTTTTAAAAACCATAAATATCCATTTTGTAATTAATTTCGATTTAGTGGAGTTTAAAAGAAACGGAACCCGGAGAAACGTGGAGGGTGAAGCTCGTCGTCTCTTTGGTGCTTCCTACACAACGTGAAAGGTGTTTTCTTTGTTCTGTTTAATTTTTTTAATAAGGTTGCGTATTTATCACAATATTGTGAATTATCGTTCATCGCACAAGCGTCGCCTAACAGCACCTTGTTTTAAAGGAATCAAATATCGAAGGTGACTACAAACGCTATTATTGGAGGAACAATAGATGTTAAAGGAGAAATAGCGACAAAAGCTGAAATTAAGCCGAACCACATCTCTAGGTTAGTAAAGCTAGTTTCTCTAAACCTGGACGTGTGAAGTAATATTTTTGTCAAACTATTAAATTCCTTGCTACGTCCGTGCTAGTTTAAATATTACCTATCAATACAGAATGGTCAAAGACATTTTAATAACAGTATTTAACTGTCATTTCTGTTTTTAATTATTTACTACTGTTGTCAATGAGAGACAATATGTCGAAATGTTCATCTTTATATTTTTTAAATTAATTTCTTTTTGTAAAAACACAAAAAAATACAACAAAATATTGTATAACACTTGCCTGGCACCTGTTAACCTTTACTCCGCGTTATTCGTCGATTTCACCGGGGATTTTGTTTCTGTATACCGCTCGATTTAACTTATATTTTTCGATGTCTAACAGAAAACGTGGAATTATATTAAACCGAAATACATAACTCAGAGAAAATATTAGAGTCCCGAAAATGAAATTGTCACATGATGACTGAAGTCATATTAGAAAATACTTGAAATTAGTAAAACGTATTAATGCAATAAAAGCGTAGAACGAGTTTACAATTCTTAATTCAAACAAATGATTTTAGACCTTTTTACTCTTCGGACAGTTTTAAAAACCATAAATATCCATTTTGAATTTAACTTTGATTTAGTGGAGTTTAAAAGAAACGGAACCCGGAGAAACGTGGAGGGTGAAGCTCGTCGTCTCTTTGGTGCTTCCTACACAACGTGAAAGGTGTTTTCTTTGTTTTGTTTAATTTTTTTAATTAGGTTGCGTCGTTATCACAATATTGTAAATTAGCTTTCATCGCACACGCGTCGCCTAACTCACGCGTCGCCTAAAAACTACTTGTTTTAAAGGAATCAAATATCGAAGGTGACTACAAACGCTATTGTAAGGACGAACAATAGATTTTAGAGGAGAAATAGCATCAAGAGCTGAAATAAAGCCGAACCACATCTCTAGGTAAGTAAAGCTAGTTTTGCTGACCTGGACGTGTGAAGTAATCATTTTGTCAAACTAAACATTTTTCATCTCCACCATATTCCTTCTGTTTACACACTTTAACAATTGACAGGACATGTGACAACAGTAACATAATTTTACTTGTTTGACCTTTAGTAAAATTAGCACGTTATTTCATAATTAAGAATTAAAAGTAATATTTTTTTAATTGCTACAAGAATCGTTAGGGCGGATTCATCTGTCTATCGCGCTCTCCTAAACGTAGTTCTGGCGAGCGCTACGCTCCAATAAACATGGGTATTCCTTTGAAAGCCAAATGACATTCACCCAGTGCTTACTTCAGTGCGACATTTCTTGAGACTGATTATAAATATAAAAGTAACTTAGCAACCTGCTTGCTACGTCCGTGCTAGTTTAAATATAACGTCTATACAGCATGGTCAAAGAAATTTTAATAACAGTATTTAACTGTCATTTCAGTTTTTAATTATTTACTACTGTTGTCAATGGGAGACGATGTGTCGAAATATTCATCTTTATATTTTTTAAAATAATTATTTTTTGTAAAAAAAAACAAAAAAAACAATACAACGAAATATTGTATAACACTTGCTTGGCACCTGTTAACCTTTACTCCGCATTATTCGTCGATTTCACCGGGGATTTTGTTTCTGTCTCCGCTCGATTTAACTTAATTTTTCGATGTCTAACAGAAAACTTGGAATTATATTAAAGTTAAATACATAACTCATAGAAAAAATTAGAGTCCCGAAAATGGAATTGTCACATGATGACTGATGCCTTATTAGGAAATATTTGAAATTAGTAAAACGTATTAATGCAATAATAGCGTAGAAAGGGTTTAAAATTCTTAATTCAAACAAATGATATTAGACCTTTCTATTCGCACGGTTGTGAAAACCATAAATATCCTTTTTGTAATTAACTTCGATTCAGTGTAGTTTAAAAGAGACGGAAACCGGAGAAACGTGTAGCGTGAAGCTCGTCGTCTCTTTGGTGCTTCCTACACAACGCGAAAGGTGTTTTCTTTATTCTTATTTTTTTCTAAGAACAGTTGGATCGTTTGCAGCAATGCTGTGTATGAGCTTGAACCGAACACGCGTCGTCTAACAACAACTTGTTTTAAAGAAATCGAATATAGAAGGTTACTACAAACGCTATTGTTTTTTTTTGTTTTTTTGGCGAAGCCAAGTTTTGAACCCTTAATGGTCTTATCACCAGGACCTTTTTTTGTATAAGAGACGGTATATATATATATATATATATATATATATAAATATATATATATATATCGGACGTACAGTAGATTCTAGAGAAAAGAGCGCCACCAAATCTGTAGGTGTATGTTAAGCGTGTCGTCCTGAATATATCTACATAACTCGTTCCGCTAGCAGTTTGCTATATTAAGTTTTAAATCTTTAGAAAATATAGAAATAATTTGGAAGGAGCTTCGCTAACAAGGTGCCAAAATAAAAACGGCCAATTTAACACAAATTTTTATATATCCTATGCAAATATAAATTGAAAATGCTACAAAAATGATTATTAAATCTTTATGTTTATCAAAGGTTGGAATATACTTAAATTTGATTTTAATCTTGTCGAAAACAAAATACGAAGCAAATCAATAAAAACCATCTATTTTTTATTTATAAGAAACGTCTACAATCAAATTTCAATAAAATCGAAAAGTGACTGCAAGTTTAAATAACTTTACCGATGGCAAATATTTTCAGTTGTGAACCTTTAACCCAGTGGTTCTCGATCTTTTTGACCTCGTGGCGCACCCGAGACCAATTAAGAAATGAACGGGCGCACTTTGCACGGGAAATCAAAACAATATGCTAAATACTTAAATCATTTCCGAATTTTCCACATAACAAAATTACTGTTTCTTGAGTGCTCTTGCTTTTCAAAAGTTGAACGAACTAGACACTAATCATTTAGTATTTTATGTTCTATGCACACTCTATCGTAAATTTTAGTGTGGCGCACCAAGCTATAACACCTGTGGTGCACCAATGCTCCGCGGCGCACCATTGAGAAGCACTGCTTTAACCATTATAGGCTCACATTTATTTGCCGTTTAATCATTCTTGATCGAGTTAGACGCGCTAACAAAACGTATTGCATCGCGCGATGTCTATGGATTAGTACGTAAGAGGGCAATCCCCGCTAAAGCAAGCGATATTTGAATTGCTACCCACACATGTTGTTAATAATAAATGTTGTTGTTTCTAGAATGCCTAATTATTTAAACAATTTACCCAATACAAACTGAACTAACCAATAGACTGCCATTCTAAATCATGCCACAGGTAGCCTTAGTTTTTAATTTTAATCAAAGCTTAAAATTTGCAACCCAAACTTGAAGTTCGTTTTAATAATTTTT
>CH002035.1:223783-256271 GCA_000149265.1 Ciona savignyi | reverse complement strand
GCATGCTAATGATAAGAGAGAGTAATCTAATGTTTCTTTAGTATGAACAGTCTGTTATCAATTAAAAAATAAATCGAAAATCAAGTTAAAACTTATTTTACGCATTTCACACAATTAAAATGTTCAGGATTAAATAATGTGATTAATTCTTGTTTGCATGATTTAGTTTTACGAAATAATTCAGTAGATCCCCCTAAGTTGACCTAACTAAAATAATTTTAAACTACTTTTAAGGTACGCCTTTATTTGACGAGCTCATTTCAGTTTCCAGGCGCGCACATACGCATTTGGAATATAACATTTGTTTTACCAATTATTCCACGCGAGTAACGAAAGTCGAATGGTTTACCGTATGCACGATTAAATTAATTTATAACTTCTTTGGCTGTATACAGGTCGATTACAACCTAACCGGAAGCTAAGGAATGTTTATAGGATTGGATGGGCTATAAACTTTTATACAAGCTTAATATAGAGCTGTACAACAACCACTGCCAACTGTAGTAATATATTATATATTCAATATAGGCGTCTAAATGAACTTATAACATTAGAGAACCTAATACGCGTAGTGCGTTTCTCCTTCTTCATGCGTCCGAACATTTTTTAAAGAGAGAGTTTGGAAAACAACTTGCATCATCGAATCGCTTTTTGCGGCAATGGAAGATACATTATAGTTGGCCTGACCTCGGATTATAGCACATTAAAGGGGAACTGAAGTCGATTTGTAATGGAATATCATTAATAAATGGAAAAAAATACGCTGATTTCAAAAATCAAATCAGTTTCTTCCAATAATTTTTGGTTAAAGAGTTATGAGCAAATATGTATTTCATTTTATGTTAGGGGATTTCCCGTATTACGTCACTGACGTTGTTGAGATTTCGTGCCTATATGCATTGTATACAATCATGTGCCAGTTTAGAGGTGAATTAGTAACAGAAGCGCCTGCATGAGCGTTGTATTTTCGTTTTTATTATGGAGACTTAGCATAACACTTGTCATATAGCCTTACTGAACCAATGTACATGGTGACAGCTTACTTTAAGCCCGGTCATTAAGGCCTGCACGGTCCTGGACCTAAGCTGAATGCTGAGGTATACAGGTCTCGTATTTAAATGACTTTAGAATAATAAGTCTTAGCAATTTATATCATAAATCATAGAAGTGAAGCAAGAACAAGAAAACTAGAACAGGAGGCAGTAAACTTTTACTGCCAGCAATTTATAGAAATAAACCAGCCATCAAGCAAAGGCTAGACTATGCGGCGGGAAAAGCCTATTTCTTTCATGGTTTACCTTGGCTGTTTGTATAATGTTTTGCTGTTGTGTATGTGGTGCATTTAATGTCTGCTGTTATTGAAACTGAGCATTAGCCTACTGGTTGAGAATACCACTTATTGCAAAAACCAGTTAATCCACAGTTGAGTAGCTGATGTGTAGTCTGACAATAAGTACACAGCAAGCACTCAGATAAGTAAGTGAAGAATATATATAATAGATCTTTACTTAACTACCCAAATAAGTTAATAAAAATATACCACATTTCTAATTTAGTTATTTTTATTAGATATTGTAAAATGCCTAAAGTTAAGCCAATGAGAAGGAAGAAAAAGTGATTGGAGTATATTGTTTTGCTCCAGGATGTACAAATTCTTATTACAGCACACGAAATTCCAATCCACCTGTGCTCTTCCATCGATTTCCTCACAACGACAAAAAACGGTTGAAGCAATGGATACAACAATGCAAGCGTTCTAAACTACCTGAAAAAATAACCGCAGTGTGTAGTGCACATATTTGTGACAAGGATTATCATAGTAAAATTGTATTTGACTCCAATGGAGTAGCCAAGATGATGAAAACAAACCACTTGGTGAAAAATACAGTTCCAACAATTTTTAATTTTTCTGATTATGATTTTAAACATAGTGATCAACCCAGTACATCAAGTGCAACTTCAAGAACTTCTTTATCCAAGCAGATAATTGAAAAATAAGGGCTTTTAGTAATGCAAGTCCAGTCTGGCGTTATTTTGTGCACAAATGCATGTACATTCATGCAGCATAAACATTCTTGCGGTGTGTCCATAAGAATACAGTTTTTGCAACGGCACCAAGTCATGTCAATAGATAATGGTTTCTAAATAAACATTTTCTTCTATGGGGCTTGCATCTTCAAAGATACTTTCAGACGTTTTCCTTGGTTCAAACGCACATGACTAAATTTGTTTTTGTTTTATTGTGTACAATAAAACTTCTTTCATCCATGCCAGAATGCTGAAAACTGTCATCCATTTTAGTGTTACAACATTAACTTAAATTTACTCTAGAAATGAAGAAAACAAAATAAATTTGTTAAAACTTCTATGCATATGTATACCAAATCTATCACACTCTCAGTTTGTAGCCTAGGGGTTGATAACAACATTGCTAGTCTACGTTGCAGATTATGGCTATATAATCATGAAAGAAATAGGCTGTTCCCACCGCATAGTCTGATCTTTGATTAATGGCTGGTTTATTTCTATAAATTGCTGGCAGTTACAGTTTACTGCCTCCTGTTCTAGTTTTCTTGTTCTGTCTTCACTTCTATGATTTATGATATAAATTGCTAAGACTTATTATTCTAAAGTCATTTAAATACGATACCTGTATACCTCAGCATTCAGCTTAGGTCCAGGATCGTGCAGGCATGAATGAGCGCGCTTAAGGTAAGCTGTCACGCGGGTACATTAGTTCAGTTAGGCTATATGACAAGTGTTATGCTAAGTCTCCATAAAAAAACGAAAATACAACGCTCCTGCAGGCGCTTATGTTACTAATTCACCTCTAAACTGGCACATGATTGTATACAATGCATATAGGCACGAAATCTCAACAACGTCAGTGACGTAATACGGGAAATCCCCTAACATGAAATAAAATGCATATTTGCTCATAACTCTTTAACAAAAAAATATTGGAAGAAACTGATTTGATTTTTGAAATCAGCGTATTTTTTTCCATTTATTAAGATATTCTTAAAATTGACTTCAGTTCCCCTTTAATGTCGCATTAATGCCGGCCCCACGTCGTATTTGTCGACGGCTCGACATTGGCTTGCGATGGCGGCGATGTCAAACCAATACCGACCAACGTTACTTTTTCCAGTTTAGCAAACGTCAGCCCAATATCACGCCAACATTCCTTCCTACCAATCATAAAACGATTTGATTAATTATTACAAATATCACTTTCCCAGCTCTCATACTAATGGTTTGTATCAAAATGTATTATTCTTAGCGATAAAAAATATGAAATTAAAAAAAAAGCGTTTAATTGTCCTGTACAACTTTTTTAACGTATGTTCCAAAAAAAACGAAATGTTAAAAGGAAATACAAAATTACACTATTTTGGCCTACAGTCAAGTGAACGTCCCGCGTTATGCTGAAGCGTTTCTTCTCTTCATTTCTTCCTTAATGTGTTTTCTGTTTCGCTCTTATTTTTGCCTTTCTACGTCTCTGTGGCTCCTGCTGTTACCCGGTTTCGACGAACGGCTCCTGTTGAATATTACAATGTTTTAAGACTGTTAAAATGCAGCCTCCTTTAAAATTGAATATCCGTAACATGGGCAAATACACTCGCTTGCTTCCTCGAAGTGTTATATTTTGTAAAGCAAATGCCGTTTTCTGTATATAAAAATCGACTTAAACAAACTCATTAAAAACCATTCTTACCAAACTATGCGTTGATTTCAATCTAATTTTTTACATAAATTTAAAATTGCATAAATATATCGTAATGCTCGGCGAAGAAAAATAAAATATGTTAATAAACAAATACTACTTTTGGCTTATAACTGAAATATAACAACGAACTTAAAGGTCGAGTATTTAAAACAGGAAAAAATATTAATGTCTAAAGGGTTTAGGTGATTCAACGCCTTAAGTGCTTTGTTTTAAAAAAGGCGAGCCATCATGAGAATAATCCAGACCAATAGATTATGCAGCCGTATAACACTTACCATCGTGCTAACAGCAAAACAGTAGTAAGAAAATCTAAGCATAGAAACAGGTTAAATCTATTCACATATACTTACTTTGTTGGATACCAAGTGCTCAATTTGGCTTACCAACAGCTGTTCTAGTAGCTTCTCACTGGTTAGACATTCAGACCAGAAAAAAAATGCGGTAACGGAGCAAAATTAGCTTTGACCCGTGCTGGCAATAAAAAAATGTGTAAAAAGCGCTAGTATTTTTTGCCTAATTTTTAATTTGATAATACATTATTAATGTACTTAAGACGCAATCTTCATATTCAACACTAATTATAAAAATTCCCACTTATACACTAATAACAAACAATGAAATCAATGAAAAATAAATCGGTTTGTTATAAAAACCAACATTGGTACCTTTGGTTAAACTGCTCTCGATTATTATTTTAAATCTTTGCTTTTACCATGGATAATAACCTAATTTTATTATTTATAACCGACATTTTAAAAACAAAACATGGTGTTTTGTATAGTAACTTGTAAAATTCAGAACATAAAGTACATATTGTTATTAATATTTTACGTTTTGTATTTTTAAAATAATGCTGGGCATTCATCATGGGGCCAACGTAACCACGACGTTGGCATGCGACATCTCTAACACAGTAATAATATATTTAACGCGTTGGGGAGTTGATTAAATAAAATGTTTTATTATAGCATAAATAATAAAACAGATTAACACGAAAAGCTTCGTATTTTAACATCAACGGGCCAACATTGGACTTCGTGAATTGCCAACAGTTGGCCTTGTGATGAAGAGCCAACGTAAGCTCATATTTGCTTTTTTAATTCAGGAAAAATAAGAAAAAAAATAACAACTACGTTTAAACTACATAAATAGCTACAGAACTATTTACGATTTTTAACTTTTTATGTACACGTTTTACTTTGACGTTGAGCCAACGTTATAATCGTCACGTTCAGCCAACGCCGACGAATAATTAGTTGCCAGCAGCCAACCGACCCTTGCTATAATCATGCCGAATCGGTACCAGCTCGAAATTTTTTTATAGTTAAGAGCTTGGTTTGAAATGTCCAAGACATGCATTCCGGGACAATTTAATGTTATCAAATTGTTTTGCGCGCCGGGCGCGAAATTAATTTTCTCTCAATCCTCGCATACCCGCACTTTTCGTACGTTCGGCGGCCTGATTATACCTCACATAGTTTTTTTCAAAATACGTCATGATGTGGTTAAAACGGCTTTTAATTATCAAAGCATTTTGGTAGAAAACATGTGAAATTTGGCAGACTCGTGCAGTGTACACACCTTAACTATGTACAAAAAAATAAACTAGCTATCTTATTTATATATTTCAAACAAAAGCAATCAACGCACCACGTTAGCTTGAATATTTCGTAAAAGCCTATACTTTATACAGTTAAGGTATATGAAAATCGACAATTTTTTATGCAGTAGATTGCTATAATATGGTAGATTTAATGCAATGTACATACCATAACTTGTAACCAAAAAATAAATTTGCTACCTTATTTATAAGGAAACCATTTAAGGCACACACGTCACTCAATTTCTTCTGAATCGTCACGATGTGGTTTGAAATGGATTTAATTATCTTGTTACGGCCACGCATTAAAAGTTGACGCGCTCTTTCTAATTCCTTTATTTTGTGTAAAAGCGGTAACTAAAAAAAACATAAATTAGGGCGAGACAATATAAAGACGAAAAAACTATAACAAAATAATATTTAACAATTGCACGTCCGTAAATAAATTTCTGTTTCTTCGCAGTCACCGTACTCAAAATAATTTTCACAAATCAAAACCGTAAATTCGCCAAGGAAAATCATAGGAATAAAATGTAACAAAATCATCACACCATAAACAATCACTGAACCAAATAAACTACTGCAGCGGTGCAGTAACATGGCACTCCAAAAATGATATTACCTAAAAGTTTGTTTGCAACTCCAAACATCCCATTTACGTTATTATTTTGCCTTGTGAGTAACGTCCAAATTTGGCTCCCCGTTCGGGAATACCCAATGTCTTCCGTGCTTGATTTTGTCGCGCTCTCCCACTTCCACGTTCAGTCCGGCACTACTTGGATACGTCTCTAATATTCTTGGAAGTGGCCACCGATTTCTAGGTCTGTCATCTGCCTTCGTCATCCCCAACTTGATGGTTCGTGTTTATCCTTTGCCATTTCATACTCGGTTGCAAAGTGTGCAAGAATTTGTTTCTCCGTCGAGCCCAAAATTGATTATTCCGATAATGTACCTTTCTACAACGTACATTCACGTACAAATCGTCCTTTTCAACAGTTCTTTAGGGATTCGAAGGCGACCTCTTCTGTAATGTTCTGTTATGATTTGGCGTTAATAGTTTTGGACATCCAGCTTTGGTTATGTTTCCTTTGTCGGTGGGCTGCTGTTTCACCAATTATGAGGTCTGAGTTAGACTTGTTTTTCCTTGTGGCCAGTCTTGCGGTATTGTCAGTCGCATAGCATAGAATCGTTTTATTACTTCCTGCTACCCAGCTTTCAGCCACACCCCACCCTAGAGTCGATTTTTGACTATTACAATAAATAGGTTTGTGAGGTCCAAAAAACGTGCAGCGAGGTCAAGTGTGTACGCTTACAAAGTTTACACGTAGCATGTGAGCACTCTCTCGCAAATGTGATTATCGCTAGAACCACACCCATAACACAAATTATTTATTTGCAAAAACTCCTTTTTAGCCCATAAACGTAATCTCATGAATGTATTGCAATTGTTTAGCGGTAACTAAAAAAAAACATAAATCAGTGCGAGACACTATCAAATAGAAAAAAAAAAACTATAAGAAAATATCACTTTAGCAATTGCACGTCCGTAATTTCGTGGAATATAAACCATTTACTAAATAAATTTTCAGTCGACGTACTCAAAAACGACTTTACGAATCAAGAAAAAAAAATGTAACAAAATAAAAAATGTAGAAAAAAAATGTGACAAAATAATTAAACTATAAACAATTACTGAACCAAATAAACTACTGCAGCAGTGCAGTAATAATCTTTAACAACGTGTTTTAGTAGTAAACGTGAAATTTGGCAGACTTGTGCAGTGTACACACATGAAATAAAAACCAAAACATAAACCCGCTATCTTATTTATATTTTAAACAAAAGCAATTAACGCACCACGTTAGTGTAATTATTTCGTAAAAGCTTTACTTTATACAGTTTAGGTATATGAAGATCGAATATTTTTGCAGTAGAATGATACAGTTTGGAATATTAATGCTATGTACATTGTACAAAAATTTTAACAAAAAACAGCAACTTGCTACGTCCTTTCTATTTCCAACGAAACCATTTAAGTCACACACGTCACTTAATTTCTTCTATATACGTCAGCAATTTGGTTTAATAGGGCTTAGGTATATATAAA
Source organism: Ciona savignyi (assembly GCA_000149265.1). NCBI lineage: Eukaryota > Metazoa > Chordata > Ascidiacea > Phlebobranchia > Cionidae > Ciona > Ciona savignyi. Next base: position 248,834 of record CH002035.1, on the reverse strand, counting down.
TCGACATTTTTTGCAGTAGAATAATGAAATTTGGTAGGCTAGTGCTGTGTACACACCTGAATTACAAAACACACCCGAACAATGAAAACGCTATTTTTGTAACGATATTCGTTACCGAATCAGACTTTAGGCTATTTTTTATATTTAAGAACGAAATAACGTTACAAAATATCGTTAATTGAAACGAAATTTCGTTACCTAAACAGATTTTAGGCTATTTTTTACATTTAAGAACGAAATACATTTACCAAATGTCGTAAGTAACGATATTTAGGTGTTAGTGTTTCGGTGCAATTTTGCTTTTTTGGTCGCTCTGGTTGTACTAGTGGTCAAAACATTTGTTTGCATCTTGTTTATAAAAGTTATAAAAAAACGTTTCGAACCATAACCTGATTTTAAAATATCGTTGCGAAATTTGAAAATTTGGTAACAATATTTCAATTTTGTAACACTAATTGTCGTTTCGAAACGTTATTTGCCCAATAAATAGTACGACTGTTACGGATGAGGTGATAAATATATAGCGTATACTCAACAGGGGTTTTAAAAATAGTGGTGGTTCACACATGATTTACACTCTCAAGTTATTGATTATTTTAGTATCCAACAGATGAAAGACCGCACAGAAAAAGAGGAACAAAAGAGCATAGCTCAAGAGTAAAAAACGCAACCGGCGATAATTAGGAGATTGGGATTCGAGTCCGTTAGCACAAATGGAGCCGGAACGCCCAGCGGAGGTAAGTCACCTGATGTTTCCGCATAACTTTGATTGTTTAATGACCAATTATGATTGCTGTTAATACTAGGATGATTGCTGTTAATACTAGGATGAGAATTTGTGTATTTTGATCTCAACCTATGTATGAGAATTCACGCTTTGTTACGCAAGTAATTGTTCATTAAAATGGAAAATAAAACACTTGAGTGAATGAGTCAGCAATTCGCACTTTTTTGATTACACAACAATTCTCTTAATTATATTGTTGACACACAATGTCCACCTACATATTTATGGCACAACAATGATTAATTTTATTATTTACGCAACAATGCACAATATAATATATTGACCGTCGGTTATGCCAATTATTGCAATGTGCTGTGTATGATTATCAGGTTTAAGTACTTTTATTCTCATCAACCACGCAGCAAGCGGTATAATACGATGCGATAAAATTTGCCAGCACTACAAGTGCGGTAACTTCCGGTCTATTGGATATTTATGTAGCGCGTTGTTTTTTTGGTTTTCTTCCACTGGACTACAGGGTGGCACGCCCTCCCTAGTCACACACGCTACGGACAACTATTTTAAAACTTAAAAATAAAAAATCGTTTGTAAAAAAACATTAGGGGCAAGGCCTGATCGGATGGATTGGGAAGGAGTTGATCGTTTGTTTATGCAGGGTGTGAATGACCGGGGCCGTGAGACAGTCCGACCAGGACTAGGGTCGGGACAAAGGATGGAATTTAAAACTGAGTAGCTCTGAACGGAATTGATTTACAAGGGCCGACCGGGAAGTGTTAATTTATCGGGGACTTTTTGGTTGATTTAGAACAATGTTTACATACGTAAAGATGGCGCAATAAAACGTATTTATATTAATGAAACAACAATGCTCGCTTATATATATTTTTGACGTCACGATACTCACTTATATTGAAAGAATAACAGAGGGTATATATAATATTGACGCTTATATCTATCTATATATATATATATATATATATATATAATTATTAATGATGCAACTATAAGCATTTATAATACTGATGACGAAACAATGCCCATTTATATTGTTGAAGAAGCAACATCTACGAAATCGAAAAAAAACACATTTGCATTTACTACATTTGCTATATGTCATTTTCTTTGGAAGTTATCGCCGATTTTTCTAGATTCAAAATACTTAGTTCAAAAAAACCTAGAGAGAGACAATTTCTTGTCAACCGCCACCATTTGTTAAAAATGTGTTTATTAAATGAACACATGCAACTTGAAATGACTTTCTATGATTTAGATAAAGCTAAGTCCTTTATTGTTCACAATTCTATCTAATACATTTTCTCTTCCATCTAACCTAAATTGGAGTGAATATCTTCTAATATCAAGTAAGCGATGTGGCGGTCTTTCGGAATTATTACTTGATGCTTTGCCTCATATGATATTGGTGCAGGAATCAGTCGTTCACCAACATTAGCCCATCCTTAAATTGGACTAAGTTGCAACTGACTTTTATAAGTCCTTTCCATTTAAGACAAACTTTAATTTAAAGTTATTATACTACTCTTGTGAGTATTTAATCATCAGCTATGCTTTATTCATCTTACCAAAGGGAATAATAATTGATGGGTGGTTGAATAGTAACCGTAAATACTTTGGGTTTTGAACCAACTATGTACAATTAAACTGTTATTTCCAAGGTAATCCACAAATCCTAAGTACAAAACCGATCCACATGATTCTTCAGATAAATCCGAGAAATGATGTAATTGTATTTTTTGGACCATATTTAGCAAAATCGCATGGTTTGTAATCTTACCAGTTACAAAATGTCACAGTTTAGGTAACATGCCAGAGCAAATAAACACCGCACTGAGTTTAACTGTTTTTGGATTATTTATTAAACACTATAATTGTAGTCATATAGTGGTTTTCTGATGAAGGTATTTCTGCTTTTACATGATGTTCTTGATAGGTATTTTTTGCAATGTACCCTATGGCTATGCTATGTGGATTTAAGCATGAAGATTTTCTACATTTTCATTTTATACGGTCGGGTCCTGGGTGGCACCGATACCAGGCTTTAGTCCATAGACGTCCGTTACTCCATCGCCCGGGAGCTATCCGCGATATAGCGGTCAAATAAGCCAGCACCAGCCGACCTGTCGAGCCGTGAACCATCGGCTTAAGAGACAGGCTGCGATAGACGAAATTAAAGTTTAGCTGGATTGATGATGTCGTGGTCGCTGATCTGAATAGCGAAATGTTATTCCAGGTAGATTGTAAAGAAATTGCAATTAACTGGCAATGAGATAAAATGGATATCTTTTATTGCTTTGTTGCACATGTCTTCGTGACATTTTTCTGTTGCACACTAAACAACCGGCCCATTCCAGTGGCTTAGAAATGTCAGAAGATGAGCCGTTTTTATGGCTCTGCCCTGAAATAGGTAGAGCGGTTGGTAGAGGTTAAGTAGCATTTCCATTGGCATTAAATACGCAAGTGATAGGCAGGCCAGTCTAAGAGGTAGCAGTATCTCTATCGCTATAAAGGAGCTAGGGGAGCCATATATCTTGTGTTTGATGCCACAGAGCATTGTGTGCTCGCTTTGTCAGGGTTTTCATTCGATTTTTCGGCCAACCTCGGTGAGGAGGAGGACAGACTATCCTTAACACGTGGTTTTTATTGCATTTTTATGTTATGTGCCCCCGCTACTGCCCGACTTTCTTGGCACGGTCGAGGGAACATGGCCATGCTAATCACCTGTAGGATTCAACAGGTACGAAGCCCTACCCTACGTTGCCAACCCTGTGTTGGCGAATTCGAGCTGTTCCACGTAATAGACCAGTGATTGGTCTATTTTCTATATTTGACGTAAAAACACCCTTCTGTGCTGTCTTGTAAATGCGAAAGCAAATTAACGGTAGCTTTTTCAAACAATATATAGAAACTAGCACAGAAGCACAGAGACATAGACACAATTTGTGGGTTAACATTCGTGCGATCCAGAACAGTTCAAATAATGAACCCGCTTCCACGTGGTAAAGAACAGAAAAGGCCGAAATTAATATGACCCTTCAAATCGGCGGCGACGCCGTGACGCTTCATAGAACAATCAGAAATCGGAAATTATAAGTACTTGGGATTGGGCTCTAAAATGACCGTAAAATCACCCTTTTAGCTTTCCGTACTAAGGTGGGGAATCAGCCCACTGAGACTTTCAATTGAACTTCCTGCAGTGGGTGAGTTCAAGAAATTCACCTTCGACTATTAGAGTAGGTTGACGGTAAACCGATTCGATCTTACCTACATGGGTGTGACGAAGCAAAGGAATTAAAATTCCAACCCACGATTGCATTGCTTTTAGTTTCATTAAAAACTGAAATCACGATGTCGTTATTTTTAGTTAAAACACCTTATGTACGCCCGTGTTGGCAATAATTATTTATCCGCGGCTTCTGCGTGTTCGACCTCTGCTATTTATTTTGTGGCACATTTACTTTACGGTTTAGTGGGAGTTGACTGTTCTTATATTGTTATTATATTGCGTTTCCTTTTGTTTCAGAATAACAGTCAATTAAAGAAATTAAGTAACGATTGCAACTTTACTGCCGTTTCAGCGTGACGCATTTATATCAGGGATTCATTCTAATTACATCAGGCAACGATTGCTTGAAAGCGAAAAGTTAGAATTATAGGAACACCTCTAAACGCCCTCATCCGGCTCTACGAACAGCCACGTTAGTAGTGATGTAGCAGAGCGATTTAATCTTACTGCATCGGGAGAACGCGCACATATTGGTTTAGCTGTAAAGGGATGTTCTTCCCGGAGTCTGTGATCCAGTGTGGCGACTGTAGAAGTACTTCAAAGGACTTATAAAAACATACCTATATGTATTGTCGACGGGCTATTAACAGCCGATCTTGGACAAGATTTTATGAAACAGCATAAGAGTGTCAATATACACTTTTGTGGATTAAAACCTTTATTATATCTTGGAACATTGTAGTCACTTAAGTGGCCATCGCCTCCAAGATTGTTTGACTACATGACGGCCGACTGTCACCATATCGTTACAAAATCACGACGACATGCTGACAACCCATTTATAACAGAGGAAACGAAAAGACTGCTGAGTAAGGGCATTATAGAACCCAGTAATTCTCCTTGGAGAGCCCAAGTTGTAGTAACTACAAATAAAACCATAAAAAACGAATGTGTATTGATTATAGTCAGACAGTGAACAAATTCACACAACTCGATGATTATCCACTACCACAAATGCAGGACGTTGTAGAAAAAGTTGCAAAGTTCTGTATATTCACAACACTGGATTTACAAAACGCTCACCATTAAGTTGAACTACCTAAAGACGCCCGGCTTTACACAGCTTTTGAAGCATGTGGTAAATTATATCAGTTTACGAGACTTCCGTTTGGTTTACAAAATGCAGGTTCTTACTTTCCTCAGCGCATTATCAATGATATAATCTAGAAGTATGATTGTGAAGGCAGCTTTTGCCTACTTCGAAAACATAACCATCGGCGGTAAAACACAAGAGGAAGATTATTCAAACTCAAGGTAGCAGAGTCCTGCAATTTAACCTTAAACGAAAACAAGTGCACTTATTCAACTGATACAATAGATCTGCTTGGCAACAGAATATCAAAAGATGGTTTACAGCCCGATCCAGAACGCGTTAAATCACTATTGGAGATACCAGCACCGCAAAATGCCAAGTCACTGCAAAGGATCATCGGCATGTTCGCATATTACGCTCGATGGATTCCTAAATACTCTGATAATATTAAGCCGTTGCTTGATGCCAAATAATTTCCTCTATCTCGTAATGCTATGAATGCGTTCAATACACTAAAATAGGCCTGTAGCGTTTTGGTCTACAAACTTAAGTTAAAGTGAATTCCGTAACTCGAGCATCGAAAAAGAAGCGACCGCCATAATTAAGGCTGTACGGAAATGTAGTCATTTCCTACAGGGGCGGCCCTTCAACTTGGTCACTGATCAGAAATCCGTGGCGTTTATGTATGATGTCCAGAAACACGGACAAATTAAAAATGATAAAATATTACGGTAGCGAAAGCAACTGGCCCAGTACGATTATGAAATTGTGTATAGAGCTGGCAAATAACTTCGCGCCTGACACACTGTCACAAGCGTTTTGTGCTGGTATGCGACATTGTTCTTTGTACACACCCATTTATGTCACTCAGGGGTAACAAAGTCACTTTATTAAGACGAAAAACTTGCCGTATACGCTTTAAGAGATTCGACGATCAGTAGCGGATCGCTCTTTTTAGGATAATCATCTTTATCCCCGTGAATGGGAAAGAAAACCAAGGGGCTAACACACGGGCAATCGTCAGATCACCTCGCGCCCATCGTCGGGTTACCGGAGCTATTGCAGTGTGTTGTATATGATAGACACGTTCCTTCAATTTGGTAAAACCCATTAATCCACTGAGTTCAGGCAATGTCCGTAAAGTGCCTTGCCCAAGGACAGAACCGACTAGCTGGCGACCAGTTTCGCACCTGCAACCTTTCGTTTTAAAGGTGGCGCACCTAACCGTTAGACCAACAGGCCGGACAAGAACAGAAATCGAAAAAAGGTGAAGTCCAGTATAACAGATTAACCATACAAGGCAGCTTTCACTGCAATGCGAAATATTTTAAACTCGTTCATAATTATTTTCGTCTACATGATACGACAATACGATAGGGTTAATACGGAGATTTGGTTGTGTAGGCGGTCGTTACGAAAGAAGAAGGCTTGAAAGGAATAGATTTGATAACCTTGTATTCCATATATATATATATATGTATAATTTCGTGCAATTATTTTCGTTTTTATGATTTTATTTTTTTTTATTATTAACACCATTGTAAACTGCATAAACTAGAGAAATCAGCAGATCTTTTTCTTTAACTGGGGGAGAATTGTCGCGTTAAAAAATTACAAACTAAGATGCAACGGTACACTTCTATTTGGTCGCAACGGAAATTTTCCGCAGGCCAAATAAAAATGAATATTTAGTTCTTGTTTCAATGTATATATATCGTTATTCTGGAAACATAGATTTATGTACGTAAATACCCTCACTTATAAATAAACAACAATTTATTTACATATTTTAATTTATTTTAATAAAGGTTTTCAATGCGCAAATCTGTATTATGCAATGTATCATCGGAATACACATTTTACTAACAGTGATATTGCGATTCTCAATCGCATCGTGGTTTTCAAATTTATTTTGGCAATTGGATTGGAGATCCATTTTTGCAATCGATGCGATTTTTGATTCTATCAAATATAATTTTCCGCTCCACCTCACACACTTTTTTAATTGAAAGTGGTGTTTAATAACGATACATTTTCAACATAGAATTAATTTAATTGTTATAATTTCTTTAAAATATAATTATGTATTTATACAGGGACTCCCTTCCATTAATATACAAGAAGGGGCGCAAATTCAAGAATTTCATGTTCATATCAACGACCTAGCTGCACAACAATTGTTAGGAAACCAAGAGCATATTCTACAAATCCTACAACAACCACAAAACCCACAACAGCCTCAACAAAACCCGCTACAAGCTGATCAATCACAACACATGCTACAAACCCAGGAACAAACACCACAACAGAATGTGAACATTCACCCTCTAGGTAAGTATTAGTAATAATAACTAGAGAGTGTCAACCACGTGTTAACCACCACTACTTGTAAAACACATGTTGTATACCCTAGCCTATATTCCATGCTACATGGTCCTTAACCATAATTTGTCTTTTATACACTGAGTATGTAGTTTGTTTCTGCAAGCATAAACGCATGGGTCCCATAGTTAACAGACCAAACTTAATTTTCATGTTTAGTTGAATATAGAATAAACGTTTTAAATTTACGAACATTTTACCACAAATGTTTTAAAATTATAGCTTCTTTTCAAGCGCTGTAGTAAAATAAAGCTAAATTTCAAACACGGCCCGATTTAGTTTTTCATGATTTCAGGGAATTCCCCTGGGTTTGGTAGATAAGTTTCTGTTTTTACATAAGTGATGTTATGTAACAATTCTTAAAGTTTTAATCTGATTTGACGACTTGTTGTTGGAGATGTCAGTGCGATATGGCATATCTGCCACAATCAAAATTTAGGAACATATCTTTGTTTTCATGGAAATTAACCTAATTATATGTTTTCTTTTTATAATTGGCACAAAGTGTCTAATGTTTTAACATTTTACCGAATTTTATTAAAATTAGAGCAGCCGTTCAAGTGCTATGGCCACAAAATCTAATTTATTAGAAAAAAAAAACGTTTTGATTTTTAACGTCCGAGGGGAATTCCCCTAGATTCATTACCCAGCTTTTTGGTTTCCGCGTATTTAGACCATGTTGACTTACAAATGTCCAATTTTTATTGCGATTTCATTACTCCTTTTGGTAGATGTCGGGGCGATATGGCATGCTTGTCACAATCATGATTTCAGACCATATCTTATTTTTTGGGGTATTTCCCTATGTAATTTCATTATTTATTTTTTCTAAGTGTCAAATCAGTGACTAATGCACTTACATTCCACCAAATCTAGTTCAAATTGTAACAGTCGTTCAAGCGCTATGCCCAAAAAAGGCAATTTTGTTAGAAAAAAAGGATTTGGTTTTAAACCTCCGAGGGGAATTCCCCTAGATTTATCACCCAAAATTTTGGTTTCTGCATATCTATACCATGTTGTCTAACAAATGGCTACGTTTCATTACGATTCCATTATTCCTTTTGGTAGATGTCGGGGCGACATGGCATGCCTGTCACAATCATAATTTTAGAACAAAATCTAATTTTTTGGGGTATTTTCTTCTTTTAAGTGATAAATCAGAGACTAATGCACTTACATTCCACCAAATCTTATTCAAATTGGAGCAGCCGTTAAAGCGCTATGCCACAAAAACCGCAATTTTTTATAAAAAAGACCGTTTTGGTTTTTAACCTCTCAGGGAATTCCCCTTAATTTATCACCCATAATTTTGGTTTCTGCATATCAAGACCATGTTGTCTAACAAATCACCTAGTTTCATTGCGATCCCAGTATTCCTTCTAGTAGATGTCGGGGCGACATGCCATGCCTGTCAAGCGTTTGACAAAGAAAAAAAAAACGGACAAAAACAATATGTGTCCCAATTTTTCAAATGGGACCCATAATAATTTATATATTCGTATCATTACTCACCTTACTTAGTCAGTTTAAAACCATTTTAACGACGTAGAGAACAGCAGAACATGTTTGACACGATGGCGTATGACAAAACTCGTCGAATATTTTGTAAAATTTATCAAATCTTGTAAGCGACGAACACAAATTTTTAAAATCGTAAATCAAGCTTCCACCGTTGCATTTCCATGCTGATTTAAGCTTCGTCTGTTAACATAAAAGATAAAGGATTTAGCACAAGTGTCTATATTGACTCCTGCTAACAACATGCAATATCGAGTGATATTTAGAATATCGATTATTATAAGTGGAAAGATGAAGGATTTAGCACAAGTGTCCATGCTGACTCTTCTTCGCCTGTTACTGGTAACATCCTTAACATATGATTTAGAAAAATTGATTCAAACTACTAAAGGACATTGCACAATGAGAAGTAGCAGTTTTGCATATTGTATTGACTTCCAAATGTACCAATTATGCTCCAGAGAGGTTCGGGTAAATAAGCAAGGCTTTCTAAGGTTCCAATAAACTAATCTTCTCGATAAGGTTAGTTGATGACTCATTAAATGGAATCTGTGAGAAAAATATTTCATTTGATCCGATTTCCCGTCAAGGTTTATCAGAACGAATCCTAACATATGTTTGTGAAGGTACTTTGCCTAAAATGTGGGAATTTTTTAAAAAGATTCTTAGTTTAAATAATCAGATACTTTTACCTTGAATGAAATACATCAATACAGTTTCCTACGTTGGGGAAGTGTCTGCTTAAAAAAAATTTCCTCCAAAAAATTCTTGCTTTAGAAACAAGATACTTCTACTCCAGTAGAAATACATCAATTAAATTACCCCGGCTTTTCTCATGTAAAAAAATTTCCAACGTTGATGAATTTCTTTATAAATGGGTTATATTTGAATCTGCTTGGATCATAACAAATATAGTGTTTATCCGAGCAATTTCTATGGAAGTCTAGTAATTTAAATACTTACAAACAACTTCTGTCTGATATGAAATCGCTGGCAGCACTGTCAAAAACATGAATTTAGATTAATGGGTTAACCATCTAGCAGCAGGGTGCAATAAGTCTTAATCATCTCACATTATTACCTTGTACCTTGCAAACGGCGTTTCCTATCGTGAGTATTTATAAGCGATAAAGTGCAAGGAAAACATATGAGTACTTTGACAGCCTTGGTCGTTTGTCGGAAACGTGTTTAACGCCACGCGAAATATTTTTATGTCTTCTACATGTAAAACAGAGATTTATCATGACCATCTGGGGTGAATTGAAACTAAGGTCAGATATGGCATGCAGACCTCGCCGGAGTTTTTTATTTATTGCATTGGGTACGGAGAGCCGAACCTGTAGGAGGGCGATTAACCCAGACATGTTGCCTTGCCAAAATTGCCGAAAACGAAAGTAGGCCGTAGCGGAGGCTAAAATCTCCAGCAAATAACATGGAACCTACAAAACACAAACCACTAGCCGATGATGGTCCTTACCAAAGTTGATGAACTGAATGCAAACCAGAACAATGGAAATTAAAATGCTCTACAGCACTCTGTTTCCAAAGCAACATTCTGTATAGCCTAGCCTCTTGTGGTAACTAGGAGCGGGTATGCTTAACGTACCCTGCATCCCATCCTTACTAATAAAACTACGTAGCCGGTTATGCTTATGCATTATTTTACTTCTACCGTTGCGCTTATCGGAGTCATAATATTAATAAACCTAAAAACTTTACCCGTCTACTTTGTAAAGTCTAGTATTACTATTTATAAATTAAACAAGCAGCCGCTACAGTTCTCACTGATGTTGATAATGAACTAAAGGCAACCGGACAAATCGAGAATACAATGCTCTGCAGTGTCAACTACAACCTCTGCGGCACCCAAAGACGGTGTCGCGATAGCGATGTGCTGGGTCAACTTGGTGATATCTTTTCACTAAGTCTGCGGTTTCCCTTTAGCTTTTTATGCTACTGATGTGGATCTGTCTGACTTGTTGGACAGTAATGAAGCTAGCTCCATTCAGGAAACACGAAAAGCTTTAAAGCCCGCACCTACAAATACAGATTTCTAAACAGAAAAGATTTTTTTGGCAAACGATGCCTAAAAGCCAACGATAAAATCTTTTTGGCCCAGCATCACCACGGTGCACAGTGCTGACCAACTAACCACCCACTAAACAAAATAAACGGAGTAAAACTTCCTTAATTTGGTTAAAAACACATGGTTGACACTTCACAAATAAACTGTAGCTTAAACTTGCAAAGTTTAAATGAATGATTGAACAGTTTTCTTTATGGTGCTAATATAGTTTAACTAGAGAATCGAAATTAAAATTAAAACGCTTTTGACTGTATGCTTAACACTTACGTGCAGAAATATTTAACTCTAACCTACCTAACCACATTTGGTATATCATATACGAGATATTCATATTCCTTAAATAAGCAGAAACAGATTAGTCCAAAATACTAATGAACACTTGTTATTCATCATGATTTTTTTGTAATTTGTTATTTTTTGTTTTATTATAAAACGTATTAGACATAGAATTGACCTCTAGTTGAATAAAAACTTTATTACTATAAATATTATGGTACAAATAAATAAACAAAATGTTTACAGATATACATCAAAATATTAAATAATGACAGTTTTTGTGGTAACAATCTTATTTACAGCTGAAGAATTGCAAGAGAAATTAAGAAATAATGCAAAGGAAGTTAGCGAGCAATTCGTGCTACCAATTGATATAGAACGGACCATAAAGAGAGTCAATCTTCAAATCTGCAAAGTTAAACAACATGCAGATGTTGATTGGGAGACTGAAGCATCTTCATTGGAATGGAGAATGTATATGGAACGAAAGCACGCACAAACAGTCTATGGAACAGATGACCAAAGAATATCGATTGACGAGATATTTGATACAGCAAAGAAAATTGCAACAGATGAAGCTGAACGCAAGTTCAAAAATGAAAACTCCAAGAAATCGTATATCAACAAACATGGTAACACTGTTGGTCTTATCGGATTACCTGGAATCGGTAAAACAACGTTGACACAGACGGTGAATGAATCCGTCCTGAACAAATTAGTTCTTTCTGACACCCAATATATGTTTTACATTTTAATAAGAAATGTGAATTTTGACAAAAAAGTCTCGGTTAGCCAGTTTCTTATTGAAAACAGCTTGCCAGGACAGGCCTACTCTGATGAAGAATACAAAGCCATAACCCAAGAGTTGCAGAACAATCCTAATGTTGTCATTGTGATGGATGGCCTGGATGAAGCTGGAGTGCCTTTCTCCACCACCACTCATTGCTGTCAATTGGACACACAAGAGAAACCAGTGGACATCATCAAGAACTTGTTTAATGCTACTCTTCTACCAAATGCTGTTAAACTAGTCACTTCTAGACCAGGTCAATTTTATCAGATACACCAGGATTATCGTCCTATCATAGTTCTTGAAGTACTTGGGCTAGATAAAGCTGCACAAAAGGATCTGATTAAACAGATCTGTGGTGAGGAAAAGTATCCTGAGATTGAGGGGTTACTGGAGCAAAATGCAAACCTATCTGCTTTGTGCTATGTACCAGTCAATTGCATTTATATCATTGACAGCATTCTCATTGGAGATGGTGAGATAAATTCAATGACACAAGTGTTAATCTCAACACTTACAAAGTACATTTCTTCTGGAGTTCTGAAAAATATGGACGAAACAGAGCTCAGATTGGAGTTGATTAAACTTACTGAACTGGCATTCAGAGGAATTGAAAAAAAGAAGATTGTTTTTGACAAAAACGACTTTGAGGAAGTGGATCTACCGGATCCAGTGGTCGCAAACTTTCTACATACGTATGTTGAACAATCATCACGCATAAAAATGAAAATTTTGGATGGTAAGAAGCGTAGTTACTTCGCTCATCTTACCTTACAAGAATTCTTTTGTGCGATTTATGTAATGCTGTTTATGCCATATGACTCACTTGTCGAAAAACGTTCAATGTTTACTGATGTTCACTGGGATGTTGTCGTTCGATTCGTGTTTGGTCTTTGCAACTTTTCTGCTTACAAGGAGATGAGAGACATCTTCCCAGCTTTACGTATCAAAGATTTTGAAAGGAAGAAAAATATGCTTTTAGAAATAGTTTCACGTCAGAATCTATGTGACAATGACACACTCATTAAAGTAGCTGGTTGGGTAAATGAATCTAATGACGAGGAAATATCGTCCACATTCGATAAGCACCTTCCAAGTGACGTGAAATTAGAACTTCCAAATGATCCCTCTAAAGTCCAAGACGTTGCGTTTGCCTTGAAGTCGTGTTCAGCATCGCACAACTTGAGTGTGGAGGCAATCAAAACTGAAGCTCCAATCTTTTTCCGTGGTTTACAACATTCAACCAATCTCAAGGTTAGATGAAATAAAAATTAAAACAAAAATATACTGTTGAAATAAGATTTTAAAATAAAAAATCGGAAAAAATAACTTCCACTTTGAAAATAACCACACTTTGTTAGTTTAACATGCATGGCTCAGTTGAGTATTGCCCCCAATGCTAGTTATTATCAAATGTGTCAAATTACATCAAATCATAAATTAAAAAAATATTTGGTACATTTTATGAATGAATGGTGTACTATATTAATAAAATTTTAGATCAAGCAGTTAAAATTGAAAAAGGTGGATATGACCAACCTTACTAAGTATTTGGTCCGACGTATGAACGACATTGATCGACTTGAACTGAACGGTTGCAAACACCTGAGTGCTGCTATGAAGGAGCTCGGCTCAGCTATTAATTAACGATCAAACAAGGTAACCTGTTGTTACATTAAAACTAACTTTTTATCAATAACATAGCATAACCTTTTGTTGCATCGCTTTGAGCAGGGTAAGACAAGGAGTAAACATAGGTTAAGTATTTTATTGGGTGAACACGCAGTCAAAGCGCTGTACACAAATGGGGCATAGCTTAGGTTAGTAGGGTAAAAGGTTGAGAGAACGGTTTAGCCAAGCGAGGACCACCAAGTAATCTCTGATATTATGGAATTATACACAATTTATATAACACACAAAACAGGAAACACATGTTTGTACACGATGCTTGGACGGCGTTAAACAGACCTCGCGGAAAAAAATCATCGACTGAGCTGTCGAAAACAGGGAACTAATCACAATTTCCCATGCACAAAATCTGGACATATGGCAGGAACGAATTAATAATGAAAATACAAAGCGATACAATTATAAACACGTGTGGGATTTCCACACTTTATTTATATTACCCTAACTCATGGGCCGGAAGAAAAAAATATACATTTAATGTTTAGGAACATCTATGTAATGGATTGGTTGATGTGTAGCAGCGCTCTTTACTTTAGACGGGTGATAACCAGGGTAAGACAAGAAGTGAAAAGAGGTTAAGTATTTATTAGGTATTTACGCAAGGTGCAGCCAGTTGTACACAGGGCATAGCCAAGGTAAGTAAGGTAAAAGATTGAGAGAACAGCTTAGAGGCTACACCGATAGTTCTCTCTGATATTATAAAAATTATAGATTTGTACACGAGGCGTGGACGGCGTTAAACAGAAAACTCGCGGGAAAAAATTCATCGGCTGCCCTGCCAAAACAGAAAACTAATCGCAATTTCTCATGCACATAATATGAACCCATGGCATGGCGTGCTAATTGTTAAAATGTACAGTAAGACAATTATATACGTGTGGGTTTCCCACAGATGTGATGTGTTATGTTTGTTTAAGGTTTGCACCCTTTTCTTTATGTCCACCATCATTTCGCGTTGTGCACTATCATCTAAGATTTTAAAATACCTGGATATATCTGGATAAAATATTTGACATGGTTTTCGCGCCTTTACCGTTGTTCGACCTGAACAGATTAGTAGCGTTTCGAACTTGTTTAAATTTGTGTCACCTGTTGCTTGATACTTAATCTGGACTGACAATTCCCTAGATATCAGTGCGACATTTGTTTCTCCCCACTGCTCAACCACGTTTCAAAAATGAATCGATACATAAAGGTCTGGCAAAATATGGATGCACAGTAATGGTTTCTTTTAACACAGCCTGGTACAAAATTCGCGAATTTGCTTACGAAATTTTGCAGATTTAGAACAGACTTTCTCGGTGTACCTTTCATCAAGGTATCATAACTTTATTGCATATTCAGTACATATCTTTATGGCATATTCAGTAGTAAGTACTGAGTATCGGTTACAAGTAGAAAAAGTATCGTCTGCCGTAGTTTTTCGGATTAGTCGCATTATTCTTTTATATTTTATTAAAGCACACATTTGTAATGGCGTATTGTCTAAAGCGGACCTCGACAGACAGTTCGCACGATTAGCCGTTAAAACAAGAGTGTGGGACCACACTTTAAGCGTAAAAGACGCAACATCTGTCATTATCAAAACATTCCTTGATTCATTGTGTTTATGTACAGTGTATCATTTACGCTAGGACATTCCTTGATTTCGCATAACTCCCTCACGTTATGCGGCAACAACTATTGAATTTGAAATTACCTCAACAGTCGATATGATGACATGGAAGTTCTGAATAAATGACAATATGTAACTCGTTCATTGCGAGATTCCAGTGGTTCTGTAGTGGTGTTGAATAAGAAACACGATAGAAATCTAAAATTATAAAATCATATTCAGTTAGTTGTATTATTTACCAATTCAACAAACAGAAATCACGTGAATGTAAAAATTTAAGATCATTCAAACATTACAACATACTGATAATCAAGCATGACTGCTGACATACCCTCGCAGACAACTGGCGCAAAACCTTAAACACAAATATCATAAACCGGAAATATCGAACAAAGAAAGTTCGATAAATCGATATGGCAAAAGCGGCACTATAAAAATAAATCATTAAGTAACCAAAAATGAATATATTTAATAAAATGGGGATGTTTTAGTAATAGATACATAGACGCCAAACCCAACTGACTGAACCTTAAATTTATGCCTTTTTATTAAATATAAGTCCATTTCATTTTTTGTGAATTTCTAAATTAAAATTGGAAGGGCATCATTTTATAATGGAATACATATCATAAGCACGATAAAAGTTGAGAGAAATTGTCTCATCCAATGTGGCCAAGTTTTTCTTATATTATTGTGTCAGTGAGAGTTTATAATATGAGATCCCTAACGTAAAGCACATCTGATTCGCAGCGAAGCTTTTACAAGTAAGTGCATTAAATTATTCGTGTGTTTCATTGACAACGCTCATGGGGGCGGATTGGATGTAGTGTATTAGAGCCATGCGCGCAGCACCGATCGCTTATCTTTCCCATAACGTCAAACGTCAAAGTTACAGATGGTTTATCCCTTCCAAACACCTGGAAAATCTGCATATTCCAACCGTGCTAAAGATGTATTGTTGCGGTTTAACAACGTTCAGTCTGATCCCACTGACCCAACGGTTAGTGTTACCACAACACGTGGCAAAAAATGCGCTTGTTTCATTTTCTTTATTTGGTAGTTTGTGGTAACTAAAACATGTATTTGTGGTAACCAAAACATGTAGGGGGCATTTAAATAACTGAATTCTTTGCAAAGTTATGTAACATACCACGACCCATTATTTACTCAGTTTGTTTACATGTTTTCCTGATAACTGTGGTGCCATTTTTTTATATTGGCCGAGACCAGGTCCCAGCAGGATCCGCTGCCTTTTATACCTAGTACATAAATCTCCGTTCCGACTCCATATGTACACACATGGCGTGAAGCTAAACTCGACTGGCAGCGGAACCTCCACTAATTAGAAAAAAAAACAGAAAACTACACTCGTAAATGTAATCTTTTTGAAGTATTTGTGTGTAATCGCACAACGATTATGAAGCAAATAATGACGTAGGTTTAAAACAACTGCTTTAAGTGTCAATGACGTCATAGGTGATAAGTATCAATGACGTCATAAAGTGATGACAGAATGAACTCAGCCGGCGTGGATTAACTGAAATGCAGTTTTTGCAAATATGATATAAAAATTGCTATATGTTTATGTAAAGCTTTATATTTTGCGTGATAAACGCTGTACGTAATAATGGCTGAATGTTGCAACCGCACATTCTAATTTTTAAATTCTGTATTATTTATACTGGGGTGTTTGTTTTTGTCCCGTTGCAAACTTTCATGTGAGAATTTCCCACAATCATTATATTAATTGCACCGGTTGCACAAGAGAACAAGACACTGATATTTCACCACACACGTCATAACACGCGGACGCCCTGTTTTATTGCATTCGCGCCCCTTGTCACTTTCAGTATAAATTGCCGTGTTGTTTTTACACATTAGTCCACTTGGGACTTACCAATAGTTCTTTTTAAAACTGACTAACAATCCCTCGTTCAACCTTGAACTTAACCCGACCGTTGGCACCGAAGCTCTCTGTCATGAGCAAATCTCATACCTGTTCGTGTTTCCTTACCAAACCGTTGCGCGAGTCATTAATAAATACGATTTTCTCCATTAATGTATCCTTGATCTTGGGTCAAAATGGTAAGAAACCGACATTCCCGTTTTTGGATGCCCCACTATATCTAATATTATTTGAATTCTCCGACAGAAACTTTCATAACTATTAAAATTAATTAATAATGCCTGAAAACTGGTAAAATATATATGTAGCAATTTTCGACATTATATTTGCAAAAACTGCATTTATTTCAATTAATCCACGCCAACTGTGTTCGTTCTGTCATTATCTTATAACGTCATTGACACTTTTCACCTCATGACGTCATTGACATTTAAACCAGTTGTGTTCCATCTACGTCATTATTTGCTTTATAAGCGTTGTGCGATTACACACAAATACATAGGAATACAACTTAATAAAGAATATATTTACGAGTGGAGTTTTCCGGTTTTTCTCTTTAGTGGAGGTTCCGCTGCCAGTCAAGTTCAAGTCACACGCCATGTGTGTATATATGGAGTCGGAACGGAGATTTATGTACCAAGTATAAACGGCAGCGAATCCTGAGACCTGGTATCTGCCAATAAGATGCGTATAAAAAACCTATATTACTGAAAATTGTAACTTTAGACGCGTCATGCGTGGAATACGTTTAATCACATTATCAAAACAATAAACAAAATTATTTTATTTTGTAGTAACATAGAATACTATATAATATATTATTCTATGGTAGTAACATTCGCGGCTTGTGTCATATTTGTTGAACAATAAGTTTAAAAAAAACCTAAATTGATAAGTTATATGTTAGGATATTTCTTTTGTATCACTGTAAATAAGTTTAGTTATAAGTTAGTTTATTTTTTGTTTCCACGATGAAAACACGAAGCAGGACTATTGATAAAAATTTTGAAACCGGGAAAAACGGCTAAACGACAGTCGTTAGAACACGTTTAATATATTAAGTTTTTGTTAAAGTGTTTAAGTAATCCATTATTGCAGGCCGCACAGCTGTGTGCGCCTTGTTACAAAAGCCTATGTATATCATTTCCTGTGCGGGCCAAACCGGCTATTGTCCCCAATATTTCCTTTTTTTAATCCTTCCCACACGTTACGCCATACAAGCACTTGTGTATAAACTCATTTGTATTATAGTATTATCGATAGATAGAATAAAGCCCATAATTGCTGGTGTTTATGAAACTGGTAGTTTTCCTTGCAACATGCTTTGTAGTACTTTATTTCCATGCTAATCAAGTGAATATGTTTATTATTTCTATTTGAATAAGAATTCAGATTCTATTTAAATAAGGAATTCGAATAAGATTCCATTTAAATATGTATTGGATTTGAATAAGATCGTGAAGGAACAAAACTGAACCGATTAGAAAATGTCGAAAAACGATACGAACGCTCGGCTTTGGACAAACTGGGAAAGGTCCCAGAAGAAATTGTTCAGATGAGGAAATCGGTTGAGGAAACGAACAACAACTTCGAACAAATGAGACAAGACATAAATCAAGTTGCAATCTGAAAACCATAACTTGAAAAAGAGAAATAAACAACTAAATGGGAAATTGGACTTTTTAGACCACCAAGTAAATGGATTTAGACCTATATGGTAGAAGGCAAAATCTGGAAATCCATGGTTTTCCATTAAGTGATGCCATTGAAGATACTGAATTTTGCACTAAAAATATTAAAAAAATTGACCGATCAATAACCCACTACGATCTTGATCTGGTGCATCCAATAGGTCGAACTAAAAATCAAGATGGAACCGCTGCTGATACCAGACCAATAATTATAAGATTTACAACAAGAAAAAAACGCAATTATAATTCATAAGCAAAGGAAATCATTACGAAACTATTCGACTCAAGACTTTGGATTTAAACAAAAAAGAAACATACACTAATAAAAATCTTAACCCAGCAACCAAGAAATTGCTCCACTTTGTAAATGCACGAAAAAAAGAATGCGGCTTGAAATACATCTGGACATTAAATGGAAGAATTTTTGTGAAAAAGGACGAAGAATCCAGCTCCTACCAAATCAGGCATTTTGACGACATAGACGAACTGATCAACTGACTAACTGGCTTCTATACTTCAAATCTAAATGGACCAAGTTATATAAAGGTACTGTCTTACTTATACTTACAATTTAACAGTAAAGGAATCAAAATTATTAAATTGACCCCCAACTTTTTTATTCGACTACTGGTATAGGCCTATAATAATTACATATGGCTCCTGATAAAGTTTATCCTTGTGGTGTGTGTAGTAAGCAGTGCAAAAACAAACAAAATTGTACATTATGTGATATATGTTATAGTTGGTATCACCTTAAGTGTACCACTCTGACCATTGAACAATTTAACTTATTTGGTCTACCTAATACTGAAGAACTTTATTTCTGTAATAATTGTAATTTAGACAATTTTCCATTTCAACATATATCTAATAATGACTTAAATGATATTCTTCATATTAATTATAGTAGGTTTCTATTTGATAGATTAAATGTGGTAGACTATAAAATAGACTGTGAAACATTTTCTGAGAGGAACTGTCAAATGACAAATCAACATCATGCTACTACACTAGTGTTGACTCCTTTTGTAAGCAAATAAAAAGTTCAATCCACAGTGATATAAGTTTAAATTATTTTAATACTCGTTTACTTCCAAAAAATATCACAAAAATACAAGATATGCTTGTGCAGTGCCCCAAGCTACCTGATATTATTGCAATATCCGAAACTAAACTTAATAATCATACCTGTAATGGCATAAAGATGGAGAACTATAATTTTGTACGGGTAGACTCCTCAGCTCAAGCTGGCGGGGTAGAACTGTACATCATTAAAGGTGTGACATTCACTGTTAATACGCCATTTGCACTTGAATTTCCTGAATGTGAGAATTTATGGGTAGAGGTTCACAATCATGGACAAAAGTCATCCTTTATAGTGGAAGTAATATATAGGCATCCAAGTTCTAGTATTGAGCAGTTTAAGGATAACTTCTCCCATGGTACTCCAAAAACTTCATCAAACAAAAAAGGACTTCTATATATGTGGGAATATTAATATAAATTTACCCAAGCAAGTGGATGACTATACAGACGAATTGTATTCTGCAGTCATTAAAAATAGTTATAACCAAACTGACGCGTGTATCTTATTCAGCACCAACTTTGCTGGATCACATATACACGAATAAATGGAATAAAAACATACAGGCAGATATTTTAATTATTGAAATATCAGATCATCCACCTGTATATACAACTTGTTCAGATAAGATGGGTGAAAGTATTGAAAGAAGGGATTTAAGGGGTCTGGGTGGTGATGATTTTCGCAGAGAACTTAATGAACGCTTGGACGCTGGATATTTGTCTGTGAATAAAACTTTTGACTACAATACCTTTATTGATATATTCTCTGACTTGGTAAACAAATATGCACCAATGAGAAAGTTAACTCGCAGGGAAAAACAGTTAAAAAGGAAGCCCTTAATTACTCCTGGAATACAAAAATCCATTAAAACTCGGAATTCTTTATTTAACTCCTGCTATAAATTGAACAATCTCCATTTGATTAAAAGGTATAAGCAATTTAGCAATAAACTAACCAAAATAAAGCAATTTTCGAAGTAAAACTACTATAAAAGCGAGCTGAGTAAACATAAATATAACATGACTGAAAAGTGGAGCTTAATCAACGAATTATTAGGTAAAAGAAGGGCTCAGACAAATATTTCTCTTTTAAATTCTCACAACGATAAGATAACTGATAAACAATCAATAAGCAATGAATTTAACACATTCTTTGCTAATATTGGTAAGAATATTGCGGCAGACATAATGACTGCTCCATGTGATGTGGTGGAATCTAAAATAAAATCGCATTTAAAGTCTTTTTTCTTAGCTCCAGTCACTCCCAATAAAATTATAGGCATCATTCACCAACTGGATGAGAAAAAATCACCTGGAATAGATAACATTCCAATTAAAGCAATTAAAATAGTTCAGGATATGATAGCTCCTTACCTTAGTGAAATATTTAATTCCTGTGTGAAAGATGGAATATTTTCAAATGATCTCAAAGTAGCAAAGATTATTCCTATTTACAATCAAAGTCTAGACATCTGGCAACAAACTATAGACCAATTAGCATATTATCCCCCTTTCTAAAATTTTTGAAAAATTGATATATGAAAGACTATACAGATACCTGGAGTCTGAAAATATCATATGTAATAACCAGTTTGGTTTTCGCCGGGGACACTCCACATCTCTTGCCATTACAGATATTTATAATAACATATTGTCAAACGTTGACAATGGCAAAGTTACCTGTGCTATCTTTTTATATTAAAAAAAACCTTTGACACAGTTAACCATAGCATATTAATCTCAAAGCTGTACAAATATGGTATACGGCGTAATGTCCTAAATATGCTAAAAAACTACTTATCCAATAGAGTACAAGTTACTTCTATTGCAAATTGCTTATCAAACCCAAACACAATTACGACTAGTTTTCCACAAGATTCTATACTTACTGTATTTAAATATATATATATATGTATAAATGGTGAATTTTGTGTTTTGATACATATTGTATATAGACGAAATTGTAAATATTGCTTTATATTAATTACCATTGTAATGCCATTACCTACTGTACTTTTCTGAAGCCATTGCTCGTTGTTATCTTTTTATTTTATTTTTATTTTTTTCTATTTTTTCTCTCTATATTCACATATATTTATTCATTCCACATCAAACCTTGCACCTCAATTATATTATAGCATATTTAACAACCCCAAGCAATATTACACACAGCATATATATATATAAACTTAATGTAGTTTGACTAGTTGATCCTTTGGATCTTTCACTACATTAAGTGCAAATGTATGGTATCGGTATTTTCATCACTGCATTTGGTCTGATTATTTGTTGTTATTGATTGTGTGTTAATTATTATCGCCGAATGTATGTTATTATTTGAAAATAAATTGAATTGAATTATTAGGAATATCTGGTTAGGTATTTTCTAGTGCATGTAAGTTAAGTTTCTAGTGCATACACATACATTGAAGTTTCTAGTGCATATACATACATTGAAGTTTCTAGTGCATATACATATATTGAAGTTTCTAGTGCATATACATACATTGAAGTTTCTAGTGCATATACATATATTGAAGTTTCTAGTGCATATACATATATTGAAGTTTCTAGTGCATATACATATATTTGGAAGTTTCTAGTGCATATACATATATTGAAAGTTTCTAGTGCATATACATATATTAAAGTTTCTAGTGCATATACAGTTATTGAAGTTTCTAGTGCATATACAGTTATTGAAGTTTCTAGTGCATATAAATATATTGAAGTTTCTAGTGCATATACATATATTGAAGTTTCTAGTGCATATACATATATTGAAGTTTTTAGTGCATATGCATATATTGAAGTTTCTAGTGCATATACATATAT
Organism: Ciona savignyi; assembly: GCA_000149265.1. Classification (NCBI taxonomy): domain Eukaryota; kingdom Metazoa; phylum Chordata; class Ascidiacea; order Phlebobranchia; family Cionidae; genus Ciona; species Ciona savignyi. The sequence continues at coordinate 225,878 of CH002035.1, read as the reverse complement.
TAAAGTTTCTAGTATATATACATATATTAAAGTTTCTAGTGCATATACATATATTGAAGTTTTTAGTGCATATACATATATTGAAGTTTCTAGTGCATATACATATATTAAAGTTTCTAGTGCATATACACATATTGAAGTTTAGTGTCTCGTCTCGTCTTCTTGGCAGACGGGACGTGTTAAACATGCCGTGCGCATGAGGATGGATTGGTGCTTAGCCAAATTAGCATGACCAGTGATAATCTAAAGAATAGATCGTAACTGTCTTCGCCGCAGCCGCAGAAGTTCCTGGACAAGGATAGGACTGGCCCAAGATACTCCTTCGTCTTACGATAGCCACAGTGTTGTCTTCATACTTCAGCATGTTTTCGGCTCATCCACGCCTCCAATTCTCTCCTGACAGAGCAGACAGGAATACAGAGGGATGGTTCTGGACCGATGAAGGCAGTGCTGGATGTATCACGAGCCAACTCGTCAGCTTGATCATTGCCATCAAAGTTTGAGTGGCCTGGAATCCAGCAGAGTTCCACAAGATTAAGCCCTTCAAGATTGTGAAGAAAGTACCATGTCTCTCGTAGCAAAGGACTATGTATTATCAAGCTCAATGGAGCCTTCAGAGCGTTCCAAGACTGCATATCCTTGCAGCATGGTTTATTGCAAGGATCTCTGTCTGAAAAACTGAGGGGAAGCTTCCGAGTGGAAAGCTGAATTTGTAATCACACTTGGTGGATTGAATAAGTACTCCAGCACCAGTCGATCCATCTAGTCGTGACCCATCAGTGTAACAGACAAGCTGTGATGGGTCAGATGGGCGTGCAGGTGGAGTGATGTTGTCACGGTCGCTGATCTGAATCGCGAAATGTCGTTCCAGATGGAGAGTGCTGTAGCTGCAATCCACTGGCAATTCATCGAACATACAGCTCACTTAAATGTTGTACATTTTGATGAGTCTATCAAACAAAGATAATGTTGTCACATTATAATGAGTCTATCAAACAAAGAATAATGTTGGTTAAATTATCTCGGTGATGCGTTTTGAACGAAGTCTCCGAATTCCACTATTTGATTGACCTTGTTTAATACAATACGAAAAATGTATGATTCACACTAAAGTATTTACCATAGGCATGTACAAGTCTTAGATAATTTGAAAGAAATATTAAAGCATACTTCTTAGTTTGAGCTATAGATTGACCTAATGGATATGGTATTACCTGCTATACCACAGTTGTCATAATGATACTTTCCTTGTTTTATAGCATGCTACATGGAAATGGACTGTATATAAGGTTTACATGGTTTGTTTCGCAGATTGAATTAGGTATAAGTTCTAAACTAGACAAAGATGGAGCGAAGGCTTTGTGTGATTGTCTGGGCAACATCAGCAAATTACGAATTAATGAGCTGTGGATATCCCTACAAAGTCGTATCATCTTACGTGAAACTGTTCAACAACTTCCCAATCCTCAAGTAAGTCAGCTTAACTATACTTAATTTTAGATTGAATATCTTTCATCTGACTTGTTGCTAACAGCCGATTTCTACCGATAGCCATTCGTCTAATATCTCTGTTTACCATCTCTAAGCCAACCATCTAAACAAATGATCTAAGTTTAATGATGCTAAGAATTGATTCGAAATCATTAAGCATTATTTTTACATCTTTTTTAAATGGAAATACTTAGTTCGTTTGAATATCCTGGTGATTTATTGCGTCGCGTTTCGGAAGAATGGTGGAAGGTTCAATATTGGTAACTATGTATTTGTTTTTTTATTTTGACCATGCACTTTGCATACATCATGTGAACTCAGTGGATTATTGGGTTCTACCGAACTGAATTAATGTCATACTTAGACATAACACATTTTAACATTTTCTATAACACAACAATTGACATGCGGTAATATACCTTGTATTTTCCCATTCTCAGGGATAAACATGAATAACCTCTCCTATTATTTCAATGGACATCATACAGATAAGTCACTAAACCGCGTAATAATCATGGCTTCCAAAACTGTAGGTCAATGAATTTTAGGGCTTGCAAGAATCAATTTCACACAAACTACTATACCCTGTGTGTTTTTATAATTC